>NDFZ01004551.1:0-69983 GCA_002192655.3 Mamestra configurata
ACCATTAAAATGGGTGGACAAACTTTTAGCAATCATTCAGACCACCAAAATAAGGACAATGGTAAAAAATAATAAGAAAAACGCATAACATGCTTAGATAAAAATCAGATAACTTTTCGCCATCTGATTTTTATCTAAGCTAACACTAAAAAAACTGGCCAAGTGCGAGTCGGACTCGGATGCAGAGGGTTCCTTAAAGGTTTTCCTGTAATCTATAGGCAAAGAACTGCTTTACCTGTATTTTTTTCAAAATTTTAGACTCAGTAGTTTCGAAGATAAGGGGCGGGGGGGGGGAGGAAATGGTAATTTCTCATCTAATTTCTTGAATAACGTCCCTATAGAAGTTCGAAACCCTAAAAATGTTGGTTACCCAATGCATAAATACATCCATGTTCTTGTTATCACATAATTCTGATACCACACATTGTACAGGTGCACGTGACCAAGTAAGTACCTCCCCATAATGGATGTGTTTATTCTAGTGTGGCAGCAATTTATTATTTTAGGTCAAAATGAAATCAATGTTTTTTTTTTACTTGGATATCTTTGGTTTTTTATCCATTAAATTTGTCCACCTATTTTAATGTGACGTTATATTAACATAGTAACAAGCTCGACTACTTTGCGTGTGTGTTTTTTTATTGTCTTGTTTTCCATAAAATAATTAGTACTAGGTATTATTGTTTTCCGTAATCGTTCCCTCATAATATTTACTTGCACTTATACCAATATCTAATTATAATTATCATTTATACTAATAACGCTTGTCATAACATTACAAGTCATAACTTTTATTTGCCATAAAATAAGTTTCCATCATAACATGTGTTATAATCATTAGTTTCTATAAGTATGTAATGTGTTACATAATCGATACTTGACATAAGCAACATTTAATATAATTTAGAAACGTTTATTGTTTAAAAAAATATAACATCGTAAACAAATCGTAACAAGCAAACAAACAAATCTTTCCTCTTAATAATATTAGTTTAGATGAAAAATATAGCATATAATTTTATGGATTAAAATTATTATGACACTTGATCGATTATGAGCAATGAAATTAGTGAAAATGATTTTATGTAATTTCACGATTATGGCAACTGAAGCATTATTTCTAAAGAAATTATGGCAAATACAAGTATGGTATATGAAATTTTTGCATTTTAAATTATGGCAAACATTCGTAAACCGTATTAGTAGCCAGCTAGCCTTGATTTTTGCAAAGTAAATGGTAATTAATATGCTCTAACCCTATTACTTTGGAATTTAACAACGCTAAACGCGATTTACAAATCCAACAAGCCCTTTATTACCTGCCATCATCTACAGCCTGTCTTTGCCAACATTTAGAAGCCTCTCTTTTCTTGTGCTTATCCTCACGCCTCCCCTGTACGAACCTCATCTACATTTTCTTCATTCTACCTTCAAAGACAACAACGTCGTCTGCCCTCATCGCCACCGGATGGCCACAACCCATACTTTCGGGGAATACTGGAATGCTTTTTCTGAAATCCTCTTTTTTCCACCAGGTATCTAGCAGTCGATTTTCAACTCTACTACGTGGCTACCATCGTCTTCATGATATGCAAGACTCCTCGCTCTAGGAAAGTGGTGCTGAGTCTGCTCTTGGTGCTAGGAGTGGCAATTCCCACGCTGACAACTTATTACCGGAACCTGGATGGCGTTCTGGTGGTTTTTCCAGAGTAAGTTTTTTTACTGATATGCTCGAGTTAAGACAATCCCACCTAACGGAAAGAAGCCGTCAGATGGTGCCACTAGGTGAACACCTATGTTTAGACAGCTCCGTATTCATTTACACTTTCAGTGCCCAGAACTCAGCATATGGGTCGAAAAATAATTTGTTCGTGCCCACGAGTCGTCGCTTCATATAACGACGACTCGGCTGCCGAGTAGTGGGCACACGAACTCGGCAGCCGGGTTCGTGTGTCGTAATTGATTAAAAAATAAATTAACGGAAATATTTACATACTTCTACCATCAAAGTGAAGCTACAAAGACAATAAACAAGTGAAAGTGTTATCCAAGACATCAGTGCCCTAATTGTGTGAAAAACTCAAAACTTGTAACATAAATATTCCGCAGTAATTGGCCAAATTTAAAGTGAGACAACAGTCAAAAGTGATTATATAACTAGCAAACCGTTTAACAGTGTACGATTGCAGCAACATTCTACGCAAAACAATCGAAATAGTGAAAAATCACTTCGAAAATCTGTGCAAATAGTTGTCGAATGTCATTCAGATGACTCAAAAATCCTAACGTCTTTATTATTTCAAAATAACTGCAGTAACAAAAGAACGCAAAATTCACCACTGTTTCTAATGTACTTACAAGTGGCTTAGCAGCTCACGCACCGACATCTGCGTCTGCACTCGTCGTCTCGGGTTCGATTCTAGTCGGCCGAGTTAATTTTTGTATTCTAAACGATTTCAAAACATCTTTCTACAACATGACAAGTAAGAACAACTGTGCCGGTTGTATGAGCACGTTAAAAACTAAGGAATACCTGCAATGTTCTACTTGTAACTTGCGATATAATCTACTTTGTTCCAATTTTACCGTCAAGATATTTTAAGTAATGAAGGTCGCGGACAAAGCAATCTGGAAGTTCCAAGTCTGTGTAAGCAAGCTACCTAAAGCCAACAATGTCGATACACCAGTTTGATCAACCAATACCCCTAGTCCTACAAACTCACCCGACGACTCCAAACAAAGTCCGTAACACGCTTGTCTTTGACGAACATGAGGCATTACTGGGGTTCCCAAAGCAGGGGGCGATTGCATTGAGTTATCGGTGTCATAAAATTGTTGTTGATTACATTACATTTTTCATATATCCACGATTAACTTAAGCCACCAACTAAAAGTACTGAGTAGAGAATCTGTGTCATCACAGAAATGAATGGCTGTTCATCATCACATTATCCACAGCCCAACGCCCACTGCTGTGCATAGGCCTTTCTTATCTGGTGACAGTCTCCGTGTTCCTGTGCCAGCCTCGTCTGGCTTAGACCCGCGATGGCAACAAAATCTGCCCAACTCGCCGCCGTCGGCCAACATTTGTTCTTCCAGTACTTACACGGAACCGATTACTGCCTTACTTGACCTGTCATCACCGTGCCTAGCCTTTCTACGTATATCTGTTAAAACGGGAAAATATTGTTTTTTTTAATTATGATAAATCATCAAACTCCTTCCGCTCTGGACGGAGTGGACACTCCCTGTGTCAGACATTTACTGAGTAGGTAAAACCCATCCATGTTCCTCCAAATGCCCTTTGCGTTCCAGGGTCGCGGTAACTCCGTCGAACAAATTCCGCAACACTTGCATTTAAGAAAAGTTTTTGACTCAACTCAGTATCCAGAAGTTATACAATACCTCCTCTCCATCACCTCACAAAACCATGATTATGGTGTTGAAATTAATTTTGTTTTTTATAATTCCAGGGCTGCAATGGTTTTGTTTCAGAACTCTCCCACCTTCGACGAGGTCTATAAGAGAGGGCACACAAACCTGATTGGATACGTCATGGGCATGGCTTTGGGCTACTTGGTCTACGACTGGCAGAAGGGTGGTGGTGACCCTAAAAAGTTAGAAGTTAGTAATGTTTTTTGTTAATATTGCGACTTTGTTTATCACGTGGTTTATACTATGTATTTTTAGGGCTAAAAACAGTCTTTGTGAAAAAAATAATTGTAATCGGTTCAGACGTTTCATGGATTACTTTCATAAACGCGTTTCACGATATAAGCAAAGATCGGCCTGCTTTGAAGGATGAGGTTGGAATGAGCATGTTCAGGAGAAGCATTTTCTCTTATTTTAAGGACTCCACGACCTCATACCACCTTCTTCTATTAAATATCTAAACGTTTCACCAATTCGAACTTAGCGTTTCCAAACTCTCTGCCTGCGTCTGTGTTTCCGGACGCATACAACACTAATATCTTCAAAGTTAGAGTGAACAGGCTTCTTCTGGGTTAGCTCGCTCCACCGTCAACTTTGTCTCTGTCATCACTGACCTAGACTCAAGTCAAGAGCAAACCCATCTCAACAAAAAAAAAGAAGAGAGAAAAAGGAGGCTGATGGGTTTTAAGTAGCAGCAAAGAAGGGCGAAGTACCTTCAAGTTATAGACACAGGCAGAGAGTTCCGCTTTTTGGCGCTTACCTCGTAAATGTGGAGAAAAAACATGGATTTTTGCTGCTTCCGGTTTTTGAAAATGTACCTATTAAGGAGTGATAAATGATATTTTTTTGTGTTTTTACCTCATATATCCGTCATTTATGAACAGATTTGAAAAAATAACCTTTCATGTTGAAGGATTAACATGAAAGATTATTTCATCATTACACGTTCCGATTAGTCCCATAGAAATTTAATCGAAATCGGTTAAGTAGTTTGTGTTTTAAAACAAAATAGCTGGAGGAAAAAGAAAATAAAAAAAATAAGTAAACGAAATTGCGTGTTTTGCTTTCCTGTGACTTTTGTTAGGTGTGAATAAAAAACTGTTTACAAAAAAATACAACCGACTTCCAAACAAAAAAAACACTACAAAGTATAAAATAACTTTAATTTCGGAAGTCGGGGTTAAAATACGAAGAAATAACCAAAATCACCGACGTTTTGACCGACCTTGGATCTCTGATCTCTGATGAATCTTCTAAGTCAGTGTTAAACAAATGTATTTTATTCATCTCCTGCAATAAGGACTTCCAAAATCTGAGAGAAGCACATCACGACAGTCGACAAAACCATAACTTACTCGAAAAGCAGATTTAGTATTAAAAAATTTTATTTGAATATTAGGTTAGAAAGTAGTGATGCCACGAATATTCGGCAACAATTCGATATTCGGCTAATTTGGCTACTTTTTTTACTATTCAGTATTCAGCTGGTATATTGGTCACAAAGTTGTTATTTTAAGAATAAATTAGCATATTAAATGCTTAATATCTATCAATGGTAACTTATGTCATGAAGAATTATTTTTGACTATGATGTAACAATCAACAAATAATAATAATAAACACGATCTGCTCGCAAATGAAATAAATACGCTCACGGCGCCGGCGGCGCCGTTACCGCAAGCACTTCAATGATGGTTGGAAGCAGTCATCCGCAAAATGTACTAATTGTTGCCGAATATTCGTCGCTTCGGCCAAGAGCTTTGCCGAATATTCGGTATTCGGTAAAATCACTATTCGTGGCATCTCTATTAAAAAGTTATTTTTTTTACATCTGATTCTAACCACCAAACTAGGGCCTATATTTTGGTGGTCAGATACTTGGCCATAATACTTTTGTGTTAAACTAACTAACTGCTTCTTTCTCACAATTCTCCAGAAGTACCGCTTCTTGTACTGGAGCCTGTTTCCGCTCTGCTGCCTCTGCTGCTTCTCCGGCACCATCTTCTACAAGTACTCGGAGGCGCCGTCGTTCACCGTGAACCTGCTGTATGCTGCTTTTATGAAGCCAGTATTCGCCTTCCTCATGTGCACTATCATGGCTGGAGTTATTACTCAGTTTGAAGGTACTTCTACCAATGGATTCCCCACATTATCATCTGCCTAGCCTTTTCCCAACGATATTGGGGTCGGCTTCCAGTCAAACCAGATTCAGCTGAATACCAGTATTTTACGTGGAGCGGCTGTCTACCAGACCTCCACAACCCATTAACTGGGTAACACGGTACTCCTTGGCAATACTGGTGTCAGATTTTCTGGCTTCTGACTATCCGTAACGATTGCTATAGATCTACAACGCAGCCGGGACCAAAGGCTTAACGTGCTTAAAGACACGGAGGAGTCTCGGTATGTTAAGATGGTCACCCATCCACAGACCAACCTCGGCAAGCGTTGCTTAACCTTGAAGATCGACCCATGCGCCTGTTATTATTCAGCCACGAGCTCCTCCCACCGGCTTCCAACGGCTTCTCCCACATGAAGTTTGAAAATTATCACAAAGGAACATTTTTTCCGGGATGAATAGTCCTTTGTCCTGTTCCAGGATATGGTCTACCCGCTTAGCAAGTTTCATCCAAATCCGTTCAGCCGTTAAGACCTGAAGAGGTAACAGCAGATAGACAGAGTTCCTTTCGCATTTCTCGTGTAATATTGTAGTATGGATCAACAATCCTCCTCTATGATGCGTTGAAATAGTTTAGGATGTTTAATTTAATTGATGATGTATTATCAAAACATTGCTTTATCTATTCCATCTAATCGTATGAACTCTTGAATATTGTGTAGCGACATCGATAACGCAACAAAAAACCGGATAAGTGCGATTCAGACTCGCGCACCGAGGGTTAATAAATAATAATAATAATACGTTTATTTATTTATCGGACCACAGCCCGGCCAGGTCCCGAACACGGCTCGATGTGACCTTTCAATTGACTTAAAGATTAGAGGTAATACTAGAAACACGATATTTTTTATGTCTCGCACATACGACCGCCCCCGAAGATTGCCGACTATGTGGCGAGTTCGCTACGAGCCGATTTGTAGATTTAATATGAACCAATGTTTACCGTTCTCGTTTGTCCGCCAGATATCTACCGTCCTATCTTAGAGTGGAGGATGTGGACGGTGCCAAGCCGGCTTTCGTTCAGCGCGTACTTGCTGCACATTGCTTTGTTGAGGAACTACATGGGGATGCAGACCACCACCCACAGGGCTTCCGCAATGGTTGTCGTAAGTAAACACACAGATTAAATATTGACTGCAAAATTAATACGGTGGAGCATACGGTGGAGGTCTGCCCTGCTTGGGCGGAGCACCGCCATGTCCTCATCGAGGCGATCGGCGGCGGTGAACTCTCGCATCCGACCCTGGTTAAATCCATAATCTGGAGCGAGGAGGCTTGGAAAGCCTCCCGCATTACTGCATACCTAGCATTACTGCATACCTAGCATTACTGCATACCTAGCATTACTGCATACCTAGCATTACTGCTTCACAGAAGGAGGTAACAGCTTTGTTACCTCCTTCTGCGACGCAGTAATGCTAGCGAAGGAGAAGGCGAGCCGCGCGAGGGAAAGACAAGGCCGTCGCACCAACCGCCGCTACAGAAGAAGACACCCCGGGCGTCGGAAGTCGCAGGGCAACCCCAGGCCACCGTAGGCGCGGGCCTGCAGACGGCGAGTGTCGAACAGCCACCTCTCTTCATGGTTTGAGCACAATTTTCTCGCAGTAGGAGTGAAAAGTAGAGTAAGCTCCTCAGGGTCGAGAGTTTAACTCCCTAGCTTCGCTCGCGAGTTAAACTCTCGACTCTTTCATTGCGTTTGGGATTCAATATGACGCCCGAGACATAAGACACTGCTTTATCCCCTCGGTGCATAATCTATTATTTCTCAATACCCTTAATAGTAGAAAACGAAAAAGTTAGTAACATCACACTAAATTCAATGTGGCCGCCGTTCCAAGATGGGGCATTACATTTAATTTAACAACCTCCTTTGTAAGGGTATCAAACAAAAGGGTTTGAAGAGTAGAAGACAATTAAAAGTTTTAGAGAATATGAATAGGGACACCAGTTTCAGGTCCTGCAAAACAAGCGGTGATTGCAAATCATAATATTTCTTATATTTTGGCAGGTAACAAGAAGCAATATGTTAATCACCAGTTCTCTCATAGCCGCCTTCTTCTTCTGGATCTTAGTTGAAGGCCCCGTTGGAAACCTCATCCGAGAATACATCACCACTACTAAACCAGTTCAAGAAAGCAAGGAGATTGACAAAGGTCGTAAGAAGAGAGAAGACACGCAGGAGGAAAAAGATGATGCTAAGATAGATGATAAAAATAAAAAAGTAACCAAGTGTGTAGATAAAATTTCAACTGAAAAAGTAGAAGATAAAATAATCGATAAAATTCCAAATATAGGTATTGAAAAGAAATAACGTTTCTTTTCAATACCTATATTTGGAATTTTATCGATTATTTTATCTATATTTATACGATTATTTATACTATATTGTGTCATGTATTTGAATAGTGCCTAATTGTGTACGAATTTAGTTTTTTTGTTAACTAAGGAAGGGATTAATTTAAGCGTAAAAGAATAAAGATTATGTAGCCATCTATTTTCTTCATTTGAGTCTTTTTTGTCTTGAAAATTGCCAGAATTAGTTGCTCTACCTCCTTCCGGTATCTCAAGAGAATGTGAGGAAGCATCCTTGACAAAGAAACATTAAAACGCGTTTTAAGCAAAGGTGAGTGAATGTTCCAAATAGAAAATAAATATTAAGAGTATTTAAAAAAAAATGCACAATCTTAAAGTTTTAATTTTCTTTATTAAAAAATACAAATAAACATTTTTAATATAAAAACATTTTGCAACACCAACAACTTACCTAAAATTATTAAAACTATCAGAGAAATATAGACGAGTGCACCTACTGGTAACAGAAAACTACAATCTAGCAGTATTTTACTGACCCCTTTTAAAAAAAAGACGGTCTATTTATTTGTCTGGATTAGTACAATCTTTACTAAAGGCCATAATATACATCCCTGTAAGTTGCACAAAATTATGCAAATACGAGTAGCTTGCATGCCAGTGTAACATACAGCAATCAGAACTGATAAGGGCACACTGGCATGCAAGACGAAAGCATACTTTTATGCTAGTTACAGGTATGTGTATTTGGAGCTTAAGTCCGCCTTAATACTCACTTTAATACGACGGATAATGAGTTTAGCAGTGCGATTCTGTAAACATGTCGAAGTGAAATCTTAGGGCGAAGTGAACGAAAGTGAGCTGTCACACCATACAAACAAGATAGAATGACAGCTCACTTTGAATTTACTCCACCTGAGTGTACACGGTGACATGTCAATAGAATAGACCGGCAGTTTATATCACTAACTTGTTCAGTTACACCTGACCTCTCAAACTAAATACTAGTTCTCGTCTTATATTGGTTTTTTTTTTTTTCAATAATCAGAAATATTTGTGTTTACTAGAGTTTATATAAGGGGACTACGTATTCATCAAATGCTCTTCGTGCTTCATTTCATGCAATTACATCAACCATTTTAATTCTAATATATTAACTTCTTAATATCTTTTAAATTCTTCTGTATCACTTTGAACCGCCGTTGAATCTCTCAGTTCCTCATTAATTTTCTTAAAAAAACATCTAATTTTATCTTTCTTTAAACTAATATTTACAACATTTTTTACATCCAAGTCTTCACCCTCACTTTCAAGCCTCATTCCTCCTCCTCACTTGTGACACCAGGTCAAGTTTCCCGGGCGCGTCCGCTGGTATCGAGGGTCTTCGCTCAGGACCGTCAGTGTCGGTGACGGCCTTCCACAACTGAATGAGAGGCAGCTCCACCAGGAGACACAGTGGCACTGATGCGATGTAGCTCAGCACTGATGACGTTATTAGCAGGGATAGCTGTAAAGCAAATTTACAACATTTCAAAATTATTTACCATGCTAGGAATCACATAATAACAGTAGGTATGGGAAATACAGTGGTCACCTGAAAGACCATTAAGCTGATTTATGATTGATTGGAATTATCATTGAGAACTAGACTAGACTTAAATTAAGCGTTTTATGCTAGATCTTATAAAACAATATTTGTCATAGAAAGCCATTGGACAAGGCGTTAAAGATGACTTGAGTTTTTAGTCAAAGAGAAAAGAAAAATAAACTTACCATGGATAGAACAGAGGCATGACCTAGTTGCGTGTTACCAGCCAACGTAATACGCAGAACAATGAAGTGTATTAGGAACACACAGTAAGACAACCTGCCCAGGATGTGGAAACCACGCCATTCCAGTGAATCACGGATGAGAGCTATAACACAAATATTGATATTATTGGTGATATTATGGTTCGAGACTATGCGGAAATATATTGGTCCTCCTTGGTCCGCTTTTGTACAGCACTGGAATAGTAACGAGTAATTTACATTAATCATAGTATATTATTTTAGCTGAAATTGTTGGTTTGGACAAAGCATTAGGAGATTATTTAAACTTTAAAATCTGAGCAATATAATATTTAGTCTGAGATGGGACAACAACAATCGTGTTGTTGGCAGCGACTAAGTAAATAACTACATATCTCTAAATAGTTATCCTGAAATAACAATCACGTAGACCGAGCTCCGAAGGAAATCCGTTAATAAAACCCGAAGTAGATTTAACATCAGCCAACCAAAGGCTGCAGTTAACTTCAATCCCATATTTAACAAAATCTTATACTGGTACTTACACCAACACCTAGAGAAGCAACCCAGCATAAAGATACTGAAGAACACGGCGACCAGTGGCCTGTCGAGCGCGGAGTAGAGGGCGGAGGCCCACAGCGGCAGCGGGGAGTCCTGCAGGAACACGGTGCCCGCCAGCAGCACCGCGCTGCCCAGAAACAGGGAGGCGTGGAAGAGCATGTTGAACCACTGGGCATGAGAAATATAGTGAGTTATTATTGGGAAGGGAAGTAACAGACTAAATATAAGATGTTCGAGATCGAGCGATTGTGAAGTAGTTCATTCGTTTTTAAAGGATCATAGGTTTTGAATTTGATAGGAAAGAAAATGATTTTTAGGCTGGCAGACTAGCTAGATATCGATAAATATTGTATCAATTTTACATTATTATTAATTCATCAGTTCACTGAGTTCTATTGCAAATAATTAAATGAAGTCACACATATCAAGCACTACCTTTGCGGCAATAGGTATTTTTTTGCTGAAAAAATACATACGAGTTAATAAAATACGTAAGAGTATCGAATTACTATTAAGTAAATTTAATAAGGAGCCGTCTACAGTGGCGGAACTAGGAGAGTCGTTTTGGGAACTAGGAGGCTTGACCCCGCTGAGCGTAGGTTTTAGCAAAGTAAACAGTAAAAAGCACATAACATTTTATTTTGCTTACGTTTACCGAATTTGAAGAATTTAAAAATTGAAGAGCTTGTAAAAAGTATTCCAAGGAGGCTTCTCCTTGGAATACTTTTTACAAGCTCTTCAATGACTTCGTTAGATCGCTTCTTTGCTTTCAATAACGTGATAAATCCAATAATTCATTTGCTTTTTTGGACGTTTTTTGAAAAAGTTAAATCGGTCACGTTGGTTTCATTATCAAATTTAAAATAAATTTACCGTAGAACTTATCACGTTATTGAAGCAAAGAGGCGAAATATATATCGCTTGTTTGGAGGTTTTCAGGGGGCCCTGGATCCACCAGTGGCCCGCTTTATGCATCGGATTTCCTGAATAAATCTGAATATATAAAGATTTTGCGAGTACATTAAATGGTCAGTTCCTTTCTAGAGTGGAATGCAAAGGACGAAATCGATTGAATGAAAAATTGAAAATTGAAAGACATATTAGGTCGACATAAATACAGAAAAGATAACTTTAAGATAGCTCATAATTGACTACTAAGGAGTCACAGGTATTTCATCAAATCCGCAGTAGCAATTTATGTTTCTGTTCAACCATCTTTTCTTTGTGACAGCCGACCATAACCTCCCACTTGCGCCCGCGCGCTCTATTCATTTGTCTATGATATCGACAAATGAAACTGGAGCACTGGGCTATTGGGTGTCAGCTTATTTATTGTTTGTATGTACTGGTTTTTTATTATTTATATTAATAATTATTAATAATTGTTGCATTTTTACCCTTATTTATATTTATTATTTTATTTGTATATTTCTTTTATATATGCTCCGTGAGTGTATCCGTGGCACCACTGACTGGCCCTATTAGAATACCAGCGCTGCGTTATTTATTTTTTAGATATCGCAGCATAAGCTGAGATAGGGACCATTTTGGCCTCGCACAGATAATTATTTTATTATACTGTTTAGTTTTTAATTTTATTTTACTGGTTTGTTAGTCTTGTGCGAGTCCCAAATAATCATTTTTCTTTCTTTCTTTCTTTCAATTCATGATCTCACCTTGCTGTCTTTAAGTTTGATATCCCCCTTGACATTGTTGTGGTACAGTATGAAGGCGGTGGCGATGCCTCCGATGTAACCGGGCAGGTTCATCCAGAACGGCAGGTACACCAGCGACAAGATCTCGGAGCCAGCGAACATGTTGCGGAGAACCCTGAGTTTCAGAGAGTGAATAAGACATCAACAGAATAACAGCGATTTATGATATCCGATTTTAACACAGTACAGCGAGATTTTGAAAGAAACTGTCACACATGTACGAGTATAAGTGACAGAAGAGACTCAACAAAACCTTCCCTCAAACTTGATATGAAAAGTACAGGCAACATGCAGTCAAAAAACAACTGCTTCGTATATAATCGTATATACGAAGCAGTTGTTTCTGCTGGTATTAGTTAATACAGTGGAGACTCAATAAACCGGACTAATTTTCGTCGTAAGACATTCGGATAATCGAAAATTCGGATTATTGAATATTTGAAGGCGATTTTTTGTGTTTGAACCCCCGACCAAAAAGAGGGGTGTTACAAGTATGATGTGTGTTTCTGTGTCTGTTTGTGGCATCGTAGCTCCTAAAGGGCTGAACCGATTTTGATTTAGTTTTTTTTAAAGATAATTTAATCGAGATTGTTCTAGAAAATCGGTTCGGCCGTTTGAAGCTCATCAGCTCTTTTCTAGTTGATGTAGGAATGTAACTTTTATGGGTTTGAGCGATTCGAAATTTGGTATTCTGTTACTTTAATGAATTTGAAAGAACATGGTAACCTTGACCTGATGATGCTGCAGCATGGCATAATACCCAACTCCACACCTAGTTACATCAAAGATATTGTGTTTGGGCTCACTGGAATAGTTCAATGAACAGATTATAGGTAGATCAGTAACTTTGACCTGATGCTGCATCATGTCCTGGATCTGCAGAATACCCAACTCCTCACTTATTTACAGAATATGTTTCGTGCTTGGTTTTAAAATCGTCTCAATGGATAGGTTATCAAAAATTGGAGCCTGATGATGAAGCAAGAAAGAGAAATAAGTGAATACAAAGCTGAGAGATCCTAAGCTACTCTCACACGTTCAATCGATATGATATTTTGGAATACCAAAATGTGCCGTTTAAGGGAGTGTTGATCGTAGGGTTTCTAGTAGTGTAAAAAGTATAAAACACATAGAATAAAAAAGAATACTGAATTAAATAATACTTAGTAAATTCAAAAATTTGCTCCACAGTTTTCTTGTCGGATTTTATTTATTTAAATTTACCTAATTTTTAAACTACAAAAGTATTTGATTGCGGTTGGCGATCCAGATAAACGCGAATACGCGTTTCTTACGAAGTCCGAATAATTGAGTCTTAATTATATTGTTGTTAATGCCCCGTCAGGTTCCAGCAAATAAAGAACTTTCCAAGTTTTGATAAAGGCATATTTTCTTCTCGTTGCCAAAGCAGACACTTAATCAGAATAAAATTCCCATACAGAAGACCAATACGGTGCATCAAATCGCCCAATTAACAACTTTTCAACTTTATACTTACTCTGGAGTCTGAGCCGTGACGATAGGAGTGAGGTCGTAGAAGTAGACCACGAGCCCGGCCGCCAGTGAGGACGCGACCACGAACAGCATCAACAGCGGGATGGTGACGCGCTTGTACCTCATGAGTACCAGGAGGAGGAAGACACCGATGATGTGGAGCTGCATGTCTGCTGCCAAGTACCTGGAAAATAATGATAGAAGACAGTTCCATTTTAGAACTGATGATCCAGTCCAGTCTGATACACTGAATTGTGGAAATCGGGTGTTGTGACCGAACTTGGGAGAGGCCTTTGTCCAGGAGTGGATTCGAAAAACTGAGGTATTGAAATAATTCAAGAGGTGAAGATACAGGCGTATATTGTACTATACAAAAAGGGGATTACAAGTAAAGAGGAAAAGGTTTGTTAGGAATTATACCTTGGACCTAATGAGAGCGAGAAAGACCATCCAATATCAGTGTACTTACGAATAACATAAAAGAAAGAGAATTTAATTATAATAATAATAATTTATTTGACAAAAAGTAGGTACAAAATTACAAGTGACACTTAATTTAGGGAAACAAAAACATGATCAATTACCCCCATGCCATGCTAAGTAAACCTGTGATACGGGAGTCATCCATCCGTGCATGAATAAATTGGTGGAATGTGCACTTTATAAATTGATAATAAACTAGGATTAGGTTAGTACAATTTGAAGAGGAAGGGGAAAATTAAAGATAAAAAAAACTAAACTAAATTGAATTTAAAGAATAAGTTATCTTTTGTGTGTCGGGTGTGATGTATGATTGTGGTGTGTGAGTGTATGTATGTAGGTGTGCCTGATTTCCTAAGATTTGAGTAGTTCTTCCATTTCGTCATAATTCAGGCTGAGCAGATATTCTTTTACCTTGGATTTGCATTGAAATGTATTTAACTTTTGTATATCTAGTGCTAATTACTCTTATGCTGCCGATTATGTTATGGTTTCTGTTCTCAATATTCTTCTGGACCTGCCATATATGACTCTTCTGTTCAACTAAGAGATGAATAGAATATCAAGATTTTACCATAACTACTCACCAAGTATGTCCCATGCAGAACTTCCCAGTCGGCAGGTGGTTGTGCACGTATAGCACGTGGTACCACCAGCGCTCGGAGCAGTCGTGGGCCTCTCTCTCCACCAGCCACGACCACTGTGGTCCATTGCCCAGCAGTGGGAACCACGCCACCGTGAACCAGAGTGCGAATACTGCTAGTGGAGTTAATCTGGAAGAACCAAGATAGGTTGTAGATTAGCTTCTAGAACATTAACCGTAAAAAAAAATATACAATCAGCAAATTTTTCGGTTTCTCAAAGAAATATGTTTCAGTGTTACAACTATGTCTTCTCTTAAAAGGGCTTGCTTCATTTCTTTCTTCTACCTCCTTCTTTTTTTAATGCTAAGAGTTTTCAGATCTTCAATAGTAACATTAGACTATATTGATAGCATGATACTTAAATTATTCAGGTATCAGAGAACCAATTCTACAATTTTTTAAGCAACGTTCACATTCGCATCTCAGTTGCAATATGTCAAAAAAACCTAATTTTTCATACATTTCTGACAGCGTGTGAACGTTACTTAAAAATTTGTAGAATAGGCACTCGAAATTAATTCCACAGAGCTATAGAAATCAGCTTAGTATGTATAGACGAAGGCTCTAGACACGTGACATTATAATAATAAAATCTTTTTTTACAAAAATGGTATTTGTAGTAAACACTGTTGGTACCTATTTAAGAAAATGTGCATAGATGTTACAAATTATTGGGTGAGCTGCTGTTTTCCTTGCTAGATTACTGAGCAACCTGTATTAAGGAGACATTCTGTCAGCGGTAGCGGTAACGTCAAAAATTTAAGGGGATTGACAAATGCTGTCGAAATGTCACGTGATCAGTCCCTAATATTTTGGCATTTAGACAATCGCCATCGCTATTACAATGGCACTTTTTCTCAATGCAATGCCGGTGAATACCCTGCCCCTCCCCTTGATGAGATTGCCACTTACCTGATCCACCTGTTGACAATAGACATCAAGCACTTGAAGAAAGTGATGGGCTTGGTGGGCGAGGACACGAGCGTGGCGTACGCGGTGAGGAAGCCGGACATCGCAAAGAACGCTTGCAGCCACAGCGGGGAGTTCAGCACTGCTTGCCCGGTAAAATGGTCGTACATCTGTGAGACGAAGAATAATTTTGTGTGTTTGAATTGTCAAAATTAACAAATTGCATGAGATTGGCAAGCGCTAGCGAAATATCACAAGGTACTCAAACATAAACATTTTGACTTCAGACAATTCTTTTCGCTGACGGAATATTACTTCATATTCAAAATCATGTCCTTCAACTCGACTCCACCCCGAATCACTTTAATCGTGGATTTTTCCGTTGTCATGGAGATTCAAGTGGAGGTCCTTTAAACTGATTTTGGATATGGGTTTAAGTCAAAGTTTAATACGACTAATAACTTACTCTTTCGACGAACTGTGGGTTGTCAATGTACGAGTAGATATAGATCAACATGACGTGAGAGAAGATTACACACTGCATTCCCAAAAACCTGAAAATAAATCAAACAATGAGCTGGTTAGTTACAAAATATAAAGGGTCTTTCAAATAGGGCGGGTCGATGTTGACAGTTTGTGGCGGCCCTGTTGTTTTAGCGGCATCTGTCAAATCTGTTGTTTCTCATTCAGTCACTGATGCCAAATCACCATGGCAAGTTTCACGACTGAGCAGCATGTCAAAATGATAAAACTTTATCATCAAAATGAGTGCTCTTTAGTGCAAACATTGCGCGCATTGCGTCCACTTTTCCATAGTCGACTCCACCCTTACATCAAAGGAACGCCAGATCGGCCGAGAACATCGCCACTGTCCGTGAGAGTGTGCAGGAGACTCCAAGGCAGTCGATTTCTCGCCATGCATAAGAACTCTGCCTTTCGCAGACTTCAACTTGGAGAATTTTGCGTCGGGACTTGGGCCTGCACCCGTACAAGAACCAACTGACCCAGGAGCTCAAAGGTTGCTTGCTTCAAAGGCGCTGACTGGGCTTCGGAACGATTGGAAGAGGAGCCCGATTTTGGCCGAAAAATAATCCCGGCGACGAGGCGCATTTTTGGATGAATGGTTTTGTCAATAAGCAAAATTGCCATATATGGGACGACCACAACCCACATGAGTTTCCCCCAGGTGGCATTGCATCCACAAAAAGTTACTGTTTGGTGCGGATTTTGGTCCGGCGACGTCATTGGTCCTTACTTCTTTGAAAACGACGTTGGCGAGGACATCACCGTCAACGGCGGGCGCTACAGATCAATGATTAACAATTTATTTTGGTCAAAATTGAATGACATGGACGATATGTGGTTTCAGAAAACGGTGCTACGTGCCACACAGCGAACGATACAATGGACATTCTGCATGAACGGTTTCAGAGTAGGGTTATCTCTCGCAGAGGTGACGTGAATAGGCCACCAAGATCGTGCGATTTGACTCCGCTAGACTTTTTCTTGCGGGGTTTTCTGAGTCGCAGGTCTATGTTAATAGGCCGCAATCGACCGATGCCCTGAAAGTCAACATAACGCAGGCCATCGCTCAGATTCGACCGGATTTATGCAGCAGAGTCATTAAAAATTAGACCTCTCGGATCCGTGCCACCGATCGAAGCCGCGGCGAACATTTGAACGATGTCATATTCCATAAATAATGGCATAAATGGGCCTTTCAAATAAAAAAAATATTTAGTTAATATCTCACACACAGCTTGTTTTATTCAATTTTAACATCGACCCGTCCTTATTGAAAGACCCTTAGTTATCGCAGAAGTGTGGACAGAAATCCCCTTCTGCGTGACTTTACACATATTTACCACCACATGTGACATATCCCTACATTTGATTGCCCCTTTTTTTTAAAGAATGGGAAATAATCAAATGAATTCTTCCGCTCTGGGTGGAGCGGAAGGACGTGTCAGACTCTTAATGACTAAAACCCATCCGTGTTCCTTCTAAAGCCCTTTGCGTTCCAGGGCGGTGGTTTCTCTTTCAAAAAAAATCCGCAACATATGATTGCTCCTGCGACTTTAATTGGCAATCGCAGAAGCAGTCTTACTGTATTCCTATCGGTTTACTTAATTGTCTTCGGAAGCCTTTCAACTGAAACGATGAAGAATGATGACCAGAGATCGGAATAGGTAGACTGCATTTAATACCACTACTATATAATAGTTTTGTTAAAATTTATTCAAATCGCAATAAATAATTTGCGATTTCTTAAATCCCGGGATTCTATCGTCATGTTTATGATTCCGGGATTTTACAGGAGGTATTTTCAACTCTATGTTACTTACTTCCACGAACATTAGGTAAATATAGTCTACCTATTCCGATCTCTAATGATGACAGATGATTGTTGTTTTACGTCAAAGTAATATATACAAAATATATATTTACCTGATTCCTTCAATACACGCTACATCTTTCATGCGGTCGTCAGTCCTCGGCTTGCTTCGGTCATACGTCAGAATATCAAAGTTACGTTTCAAAGAAAAGGCCAGCAAGTATCTGTTACCTATAATAATAATAGGAAGAGGGTGAATAGTGTTAGCGGTCATTACATTAACATACATTGAGATATCGCAGATCTCCACTGAGATGGACTTTTAATACTGAAACAAAAAAGTCACAGCGTTTTTTGCTTCTTTCCGTCCTTTGATCTTTGCTACCATTTTGGGGCAACCTTCGTCGTGCTTACACATCGTGTAAACAAGAATAATATACTTGCTAAGTCTAGACCAATGAGACATTCATTATTTTATATCTATTGATGAGGAACAGTTAAATAAATCTAAATACTTTTAATCTATCTAATACGTTAATCTAACTATAAACACTTAAAAAAATATCTCCTAATGGCGTCAAAAAATTCTTCCGCATCGCTGTCGACTGGAAGCGAGCCCAAAAGACTGGCGGCATTGCCACGCTGTATGGCAATGTTTATCTTCTGTCCGAGGTAAAAGCCAGCCCTTGGGTCACGCGAAGTGTCAACGAAGCGTTTAGCAAGATCTTTAAAAAACGCATGAGCACTCGGACCCCGCGTTCCAAGAGTTTCAACCCCATGTATGAATTTCTATTGATTCGATATTCTTCTCACTCACACATGTCACAAATTTAGAATCAATAACAAAGACTGCGGAAAGAAGATGTGTCCTCAGTATTGGACAACAGCGTATCACGCTGAAAATTTATCAGAACGACTGAATATCAACAGTGTGTTTACACTCAGCCTTAGCGCATCTGTCTCCGAGCACGTGCACGCCAGTGGCCAGGCACGCGAGCGCGACCAGCATGGTGCAGATGACCGCCAGCGAGCGTGCCGGGCCCGACGTGTCGGGGGGCGCGTCCACCGACATGCACCACTCCACCGACAGGACCTCGGCCTGGAAGGACGAGTAGTAAGGTTTTAAAAAGTACAAAAGCTCCTAAACATCTTAAACCTATACCACAATCTCTTCGGGGAGTGTGAGCCGGAATTGCACAATTTAATTCCGCCTAGCTATCATCTCTATCTATATACTTGTAGTCTGATGATACGTCTTAACGTACAGCGATGCGTTACGGTACATGGTTCCAAGCCCCACTTCTAAATATGTCCTCTTCCCTCAAGTCCATATTGCCCCACACTGTTGGAGATGCACCCCTGCGCAGCATCCGTCCAACCGAACATCTTGTTCAGTCTGCACACACGCCACGGTGGATCAGTGCCCTGTCGTAGTACTTCAGGGTCTGCTTATCTTACCTCCAGTCCATACTGCGCCACACTGTTGGAGATGCACCCCTGCGCAGCATCCGTCCAGCCCGACGTCTTGTTCTGATTGCCACAGCGGGAGACACACACGCCGCGGTGGATCAGTGTCCTATTGTAGTGCTTCAGGGACTGCTTGGAGTAATCCTGGAAACAAATGATGGCATGCTATTTACATCATCATCTTCCTAACCTTTTCCCAACTATATTGGGGTTGGCTTCCAGTCAAACCGGATTCAGCTGAATACCAGTATTTTACGCGGAGCGGCTGCCTACCAGACCTTCACAACCTATTAACTGGGTAACACGGTACTCCTTGGCAAGACAGGTGTCAGATTATCTGGCTTCTGACTATCCGTAACGACTGCCAAAGATCTACAAATGACAGCCGGGACCAACGGCTTAATGTGCTTTCCGATGCCATTGGCACCAAAAACCTTTCCTGCCCTTACTGTCCCGTCTCAAAAATCCACCCTGTATAGATTAAAAATATACATTTAAAAATATCTCTTTACGGCTATGGGCCATCATGGGCGTAATATTATTAGGAAACAGTTTTTGGCAATAAATTGGCCACCCTTTTCGTTGGCGAAAGCGGCTCATAAATATTTAATTAATTTATTATTCACTATTCCTATGCCCTAATGACACACTCCGTTTGTCGCACTGATTACTTCACGTGGAGTCTAAATTTAAACTATCTATCTAATATAGAGTTGGAAATGTTTGTTTTAATGTACGTAAAATATAATCTCACGCAGTTAATTCACTGATAGAAAACTATACTATCGCTGACTGATTTAAGCTAATTTTTATCCCGGAACAAAGGCACGGCTCCTGTGAGTAAGACCAAGGCAACGAAATATGGACGAAAACGCGCTTAAAAACCAGTATAGTATATTCATACTATTTCTGAAAATGCATTTTCCACAGGCACCCAAATTTTACCAAATCTTTCTCCTGTTTTTTCGTCTCTTATGTATCCTCATAACATTCATCATTACTTCACTGACTCCCCATAACCATAATAACTATGTTGGCTCTAGTTCATCACTTGTGGTTCCAGTCACAATCCTGTTGTTAAATTATACCATTGCACGTGTAAGCGGGCACACCAGTTATGTCTGAAGGCTTAATTAATTTGATTTACTTGTTAATGCTTGAGTTTGTTTGTTTTTGATGGCATAATGGAGTGTGCTAGCTAACAAGTGTCAATTAATTTCATTTAAAATTTGATTTACATATTAGACATATTATTTTTGTGTGTCATGTTTTGTAAACTTTGCATACTGCTGCATAAATTCAAGTTTTTATAACTTAACAGACAGATGTGTTGCTGGGGAGTTTGTTGCGCCACTTCTTCTTCCCAGCTAAAACACTAGGAAGTGGTGACGGGCAGGCGTTTTGGGGGACTGTCTTTATGTAGAACTTTGACGTTCAAAAAGTGCTGGCATTCAGCCTAATTTGAATAAATGACGTTTGATCTTGATTTTGATTTCATGTGGTCAAAACCATATCGATATGATTTTGATGTCTTTTTGGCGCAACATACCTTCCTCCAGACTTCTCCATTCTTCACTCTTATGAACACATATCATAAGACATAAATTAACGTAAGGGGTATTTACCTAGAATGCCAAAATGTCCATTATGTTAAATTGACACTTCCGAAATCGATATCATCTATCGATAGGAGTTATAATAATGAAGGAATAAATAAATAAATAAATCTTTCAGACAGTCCATACACCTTTTCTACGATCTCTCTCTACTCATATAGCCATCCAACCAACACATCACAACTAATGAAATGACCCACAGTGACATTCAAGAGAACCGCTAAAGCAACACAGCTTGGAGTAACCTTGGACACGACAGTTACGTCACATACCCGCAGATCGGTGAACCAAAACAACGTGAGCTTATTACTTTCTCAGAGGAAGGACGCCTTTACGAAATAATATAACGCTTATTTTTTGATATAATTTAAACTAATGAGGTAGAATTGAAAAAAAAAACTAACAAAACAACCTTCTGAGTTCTAAGCAGAGTACGTGAAGTGATTTAAATTATGCATAGAGAAGATTGCATACAAACTCGCGATACGATGCAAAAACCTAGCAGTGTTTTAACCTTCATTATTTTTTTTTAATGATGGAAAATCAGATTCTTACTGATTACCCACCCGTGTTCATCCAAATACCCTTTGCGTTCCAGGGCCGCGGTGAGTCTTTCGAACAAATTTCGCAACCCTGGTCCATCACACACTTATACTTCAATAATAATAAGGCTTAAAACTTCGAAAAATATTTTTATTTTTCTTTGTCTTTCGTTTTATTCATTCAACTTTGTTGTATTATTTATTTTTAACAAGCTTTTATTTAACTTGCAATGATTGTATGTCGTTAAAATTAACACTTAAACATGATATTTAAGTAAATTTTTTAATTTGTAGTTGTGGCTTTGTTAGCTACAAAATGGTATGTCTTATTATGTCTCTCTGTTTTCTATTATATCTGTTTGTTGTTCCTTTTAACTAAAAACAGAAACATAAAAATGTGCTAGTGACTGAATAGTCAGCTATTTTACTTTTTCTTATACTGTACTAGCTTCATCACACACATCCCGTTTTTTCCTGTTCCCGTAGGGATTTATCGTCCCCGTATAACTGTAGCCTTCCTCATAATTGTGGCTATCATATACAAAAATTATTTTCCAAATTCGACTGGTACTTCCACAGATTCGCACGTTCAAACAAACAAACAAACTCTTCAGCTTTATTAATATTAGTAAATAGATTACCTAGTCGCTTTTTACGACACCTAAAAGAGGGATGAGGGAATAATTCAGTTGGTAGAGACTAGAGCAGGGATGGCGAACCTATGGCACGCGTGCTAGTCGTGGCACGCAGCAAAATAATTTGGGAACGCCTATACAAGACTACTTAGCATCTTGAATGATTAGCAACAACAGAAATCATGCTGAACTTTAAATTTTATTTGAAGAAACGCAAAGCTTATTGGCATTAAGATTGCTTTATGAATTTATAGTTACAAAAAAGAGTTAAGTTAATAGCGTCTAGTGCTATTTTTCGTCCATTAAAACACCAAGTCAAGATTTTTGGCGGCACGTCATGGCAAAAAATATTTTTGTAATGAAAATGGCACGATCGCCAAAAAAGGTTCGCCATCCCTGGACTAGAGCAATGTTGACGTCTATTGATGTCGGCAATCGATCTACTTGATTTAAATACAATCCATTCCTAAAAACTCCTCTCTATAATAAAGAAAGTTAAGTATGTTATCATGTTTATCATTCGCCCTATACAGAGAACGTAGCGAACTTATTTAAATGGTAAAAACCATTTATTGTGATAAATCAGGTTTAATTGCTTCACAAACCTGTCAGTGAATGAAATAGCCAGCAAGCCGGCTCACTCTGTACACAATCATGACCTTTATATACATATTTGTTGAAACTAGCTGCGAAATGTTTCGGCAATTTATTCTAACGTACTCCGTCAGTTGCAACGAGCGTCGAGTTCGCGGAGACGCGTAAATCTGTCAGGGCTATGAACTTTGTTCTTATAAAAATACTAGTTGCCGCCCGCGGCTCTACCCGCGTGATTGTCTAAAACTATCCCAAGGGAATATATTCCCGGGATAAAAAGTATCTTATGTGTTATTCTGGACTATAATCTACCACTGTGCCAAATTTCATCAAAATCCATTCGGTAGTTTTTGCGTGAAAGAGTAACAAACATCCATCCATCCATCCATACTTACAAACTTTTGCGTTTATAATATTAGTAGGATACTCAACGTGAGGTTCAATTGAAAACCAACGTCAGGCTTCTTGTAGTTCAATAATCAATAATCATTTTAATTTGTGTAGCATCTAGTGAATACAGTTCACAAATTACAGTAGTCTTGCATTTGCTGAGCTGGACCTATATCGCACCGCGCCGGTGCGACACTGTCACTTATGCAAAAATGCAATTTTTCATGAGAAGCATTTGACATCTCAAAAAATAATGATATTTCAAGATCTAGACAAGATGAATAGCTTTCAGTTTTAAAGGCAAACATGACGTTTCAGCTACTGATGGTAGTTAATTTGACAGTTAGGCAAAGGTAGATACGTTATTAAGACCGGCCATAAACTATAGTTCAGAAAAGGCTAAACAGCTTTTCATTCCGACGTTCAAATACCCTAATAAAATAAAACAGTTCTAAAAAACTCAACACAAATGTCATAAAGCAAGTGCGTAAATGCTTTGCGGAATTTGTTCGAAAGAGTCACTGCGGGCCTGGAACGCAAAGGGCTTTAGAAGGAACACGGATGGGTTTTAGTCAGTAAGAGTGGCACGCCCTTCCGCTCCCAGAGCGGAAGAAGTCATTTGATGATTTCCCATCCTTAAAAAAAAAATTTGACGCTTCTTCCGCTCCGCTCAGAGCGGAAGGGAGTGTTCCTCCTGTGTATTGTCCGTTGCATTCCAGGGTCGCGGTGACTCTTTCGAAAAAATTCTGCAACCCGATCAAAAAAAGCTACTAATTAGATTTGGATGAATTTCGGCACACATTTAGTTAATAATCTGAACAAATATAAAGACAAATTTTCTCACGATCTGAAGTCCTGGGAAACATAATGGCGGACAGACACTAGTCTATACAAATATTATAAAGAGGAAAGATTTGTATTTTTGTATGTATCGAATAAACTTAAAAACTACTGGACCGATTTGAAAAATTCTTTCAGCAATGGATTGCTACATTATCAGCAAGTAACATAGGCTATATTTTATCCCCGTACTCCCACGTGAACGGGAACTACGCGGGTGATGACGTCCGCCAGTGTATTATAAAACAATACGATTTTAGTGACCGAATGTTATAACATCACTTACTAGCACACGCAGGACACTCCTGCCCATACTGAATAGCTGATTAGCACTGTTAGAAGCCAAGAACCTTACTCGATTATATCACCAAAGACGAACGAGTGAAGATGGGTTACCGTTACATAAATTGTATAATTCTTGCGAGTCGCGCGCGCAGCGTGCAGGGAATACCTTATATAATTATATTGCAACGTATCAAGGAAATACTGTTTGGCTATGTGCCTGCATTGACTATTGTAGGCAAAAGATATGCTTGCACGTTGATACAAACTTAATGACGTCTGTGAACTTCGCTTTAACTGACAAATGCTTGAACTGTTTGGGCAGGTCCACAATCTGTGTGGTCTTTTCATGAAAGACCACTTCTGACATTAACCTACATATTCTCATATGATTTCAGTACTGGTTGTATCTGCCAGGGTTGCGGAATTTGTTCGAAAGAGTCACCGCGGCCCTGGAACGCAAAGGGCTTTAGAAGGAACACGGATGGGTTTTAGTCTGTAAGAGTCTGACACGCCCTTCCGCTCCACCCAGAGCGGAAGGGAGAGTGTGTTTGATGATTTAACATCCTTAAAAAAAAAAAAACTGGTGGTATGGACGTCAGAAGAGACCTTTGAGTTCGTTTTGGAGTTTCTTCTCAGGGTAGACAGACGGATAAGTAAATCCCGAATCGGTTATATTGGCGAAAATAATGTATGTTTAAAAGTGTTATTGGAGGAGCTCGTGGCTAAATAATATCAGCCGTACGGGTTGACCTTCAAGGTTAAGCAACGCTTGCCGAGGTTGGTCTGTGGATGGGTGACCATCTTAACATACCGAGACTCCTCCGTGCCTCGGAAAGCACGTTAAGCCGTTGGTCCCGGCTGTCATTTGTAGATCTTTGGCAGTCGTTACGGATAGTCAGAAGCCAGATAATCTGACACCAGTCTTACCAAGGAGTACCGTGTTACCCTGTTAATGGGTTGTGGAGGTCTGGTCTGGCAGCCGCTCCACGTAAAATACTGGTATTCAGCTGAATCCGGTTTGACTGAAAGCCGACCTCAATATAGTTGGGAAAAGGCTAGGCAGATGATGTAACTTTTACACTTTGTTATTTAAACCCAATTTGCTAAACAAATATCATTTATCACTTTTCACTGCGCCTCCAGCCCTCTGGCACATGAATTTGCTTATATACAGCGATTCGCGGAGTGATCCGAGCCGCCAGTAGGTTTGATTCAACCTGTAAAGACGTGTTGTGACTGATTTAGTCTTGTTAAGAGGCAAGAGATGGACGATGCATCGCGCATTATGCATTGTTTGTTCTCTTTGTGTTGAAATAAGCTGTGTTTCCGTAAACATAGGTTAATGCCATGCAGAACTAGGCTATATATATATTTTTTATTATTCAAAAGTTTGCGTTCGCTAGCGATTTCTATATCAAACTGTGTGTATTTAAGTTAGAAGTAAATTTTTGCTTTGGGTTGTTATATTTCTTGGAAGCCATAATTAAATAACGGGTGATTTTTTAAGAGGTATAGGATTTGATTTTCAAAAAAAACACAAAAAATTTGAAAAATTTGATGAAATCTTTATTGGAATCGATAGAACGATCAATATAATTTAATGTTTGAAGATGATTTCATGCAAATGCTGGCCGCGGCTCCGGTTTAGATTCACCAAATGTTAGACGTTGTGGGAGGTCGTGTGGCTTCAATTCTTGCACCAGCTGTATCTTGTAAGGTTTTACACCCAAATCCTTTCGCAAAATTTTCCACGTAGTGGAGTAACAGAGGCCCAATTGCTGCGAACGGCGGCGAATCGACATTTCACGGTCATCACTAACACTGGCGGATACAGCCGCAATATTTTCTTCGGTCCTCACTCTACGTATGCGTGTTCGTGGTTTAATGTCCAATAATGTAAACTGGGTTCGAAATTTAGTCACAAGCTTCCGAATAGCTGCCTCAGTAGGCCGACCAAACTGCCCATAAATTGGAAGAAGTGCGCGATGCACTCTCTTAACCGAGCATGCATTTTGATAGTAAAATTCAATAATTTGCAAGCGTTGTTCGTTCGTAAGTCGATTCATGGTTAAATTATAGACCAAACTGAACAAGTTTGACAATGAAACAAATGACACAAGACACGATTCACGCGTGATCTGTCATAAACAGTGTTGCCAAAAAGATACCAGCAAAAAAATCACCCGTTATATATAATATATGTCACCGGAAAATTGCAGACTCCGTAAGATTGTAATAAATCTTGATTAGATTACAATTTCGCGATATATTATGGTAAAAATTGTTTTGTTTTCAATAGTTAATTAGTACACGGATATTTTAGGAAAAATATTAGACAATCTTACGGCGTTTGCCATTTTCCGGTGACATATATATATCATTATTTTATCTAGTTAACCTCTCCAGTTATTCCTCCATTTACTAATAAATAAGGATTGTCAAAATTGCAAACAGTAAGATTAACTTTAGAAACTATTATATACTTACAACAAACTATTCTAGTGCTGCTACACTCACCGACAACCAAAACATCAGTCAGTAAAAACATTTGCAAGGAAAGTAACATGAGAATACTTGAGAATAGAATTAACGGGTCGATATAAGGAGAACGTAGAAGTACCAACATCTTATGATTAAAAACTTTTTATAAACAAATACAATCCAACCTAAACCTGACTTTAATTTCTGAAGTAGGTGTTCAAATACGAAGAAACAATAAAAAATACCGACTTCCAAAATTAAAATGATTTCATACTTGGTAGGGATTTTTTTTTATTTGGAACTCGGTCATATTTTTTGTAAAAAAGTTTTTTTATGTTTCACTTTTCAGTGGTATCTCACACCTAACAACACATCTGGAAAGTCACAGGAAAGCAAAATACGCAATTTCGTTTACTTGAATGGCACATTTTTCCAGCTATTTTGATTTAAAAGCCAAACTACTAAACCGATTTTGATGAAGGACCAATCGGAAGGTATATTCTATTCAAAATTCTTTCAGATAAAAATATTTTTTCAAATCGGTTCATAAACGACGGAGTTATGAGTTATAAACATAAAAAATAAAATACAACCGAATAACGAGTGAAACCAAACCGACTTCAAGAGTACCGAGGAGTTTCTACCTCCTCCTTTATTTAAAGTCGGGTAATAATTGAATGGTAACAATGACAAAAAACTATCATCCATTTGCTAAACTACTGGGCCGACCTTTGTGTAGAAAATATCTCAAACAGCCATAGTGAAAAAGATATTTGACGTAAAGAAACTTTAACTTGGAAATGAGAATCAACGCGCGAGAAAAAGACATCAACGCGATCGCAGTCTCATTTCAAACACAATTTCCATTTTTTTTTTATTTTATTGGGGTTATTTTTTATTCAAAAAGGTTATTTTTTAGGTATGTTTTTGTCATATTCCTCTTTTTCTCTTCTGACATTTACAAGTTAAATTACCAAAATTATGGTCCTTGTACACGCAAAGTCCTACTATGAATAAAAATAGCTTCCTAATGCAAATATAACATCTCTAACCCTGCTTCTTAGATAAATAAATTAAAAATGACCTAACTTTAACTTTGTTTGGCCTTAGCAAACAATTATAAACGTAGTAACAATAATTATAATAGAATCGACCACAGATTGAAGTGCTGAGGCCAAGGCGTCGACTCCAAAAGGTTATTGTTTGCAATCACATAAAATAATTAATTTTAGTCGTTGACTACGGTAACTGGGACAGAACGTACCAAAAGGTAGGTATAGTTCGGTAGGTACTTGTATATAAGTATACATAGGTAACTATGTGGCAATAAACGTGTTTAAAAGCTTATTTTCCCTTATGTGGAAATCTTAGGTTTGGCAGAATGCAAGTACACATCTTTAAACATAGAGTTTACGTGGCAGTTAAAATTTATATATCATGAGCCTTTTTATGGGGTTGCCAACCACATTGATAATGATAAGATGGTGGCCATTTTCATAAAACAATAGCGAAATAACACGTACTAATAAAAAAAATGAAGCTAAGTTTTTTAAGGAAAATAATAGTAGTGAAGTTTGTATGGAATTAAGAAACTTTTATCAATTAACTTGATAATAGTGACCCGCCCCGGCTTCGCCCGGACGTAATTTTTTTTTTTCAAAATTTTCTTTCATAAGAACCTTCGACAATAACAAACACAACAAAAAAGAATATGCGAAATTGGTCCAGCCGTTCTCGAGTTTTGCGCTTAGCAACACATTTAGCGATTCATTTTTATTTATATAGATAGATAGATATGTAACACTTAAGTTCACAAAGGTTCTATACCCAGTGGGATAGATTAAGGACTAATAAATCAATCAACTGAAACAGAATGTAAGTTCATTGAATTCTCACGCTCGAAACTGGTCAACTACTTTATGTAGGTACATGCAGTAGTTGCGGAATTTGTTCGAAAGAGTCACCGCGGCCCTGGAACGCAAAGGGCTTTAGAAGGAACACGGATGGGTTTTAGTCAGTAAGAGTCTGACACGCCCTTCCGCTCCACCCAGAGCGGAAGAAGTCATATGATAATTTCCCTCATTAAAAAAAAAGTACATGCAGTAAACCATATGTTAAGATTTAGAAATCTTCACGTAGCTTCAGCTCTTTGCAAGGTAAATAATCGAAAGTAATAATATAAAGAGGTTTTTTTTTGTGCGTAAGGTAATCTCTGTATTCGATCACGAAGATTATTTTAAGCTCACAACACTAAAAAAAAATTCTTTTGATAGTTCTAATGATATTTTTTTTATTAATTTTTTATTTATAAGTTTAGGTACAACATTCAATTTATTTTGTAATTTAAGATATACATATAATATGGTTAAATTATATAAAAATACCAGATGGAAAACCGAAAATACCTAATTTTGAACGACTGGGGAATTGAACATAAGATGAAGTCTTGGTTTCGATTTCCGAGTCTCTCTCGATCCGCTGAAGCATTTGAGACCACTAACATAGTTTAAGTACTATTAATTCTGTCGGTTGGGAACTCTTGTTTAATTTATAATTTGTATGAATGCAATGATTTTGATTTTATTTTTGAATTGTAATGTATTTTTTTTTTTAATTATTATTATCATTTTTTTAATTCTTATTATTTCTCTTGAACTTGACATGATGGATTATTGTACGTACTCGTGTCCTATTTAGGTATAACGTAAGAGGCTTATACTGTACTCAAATTTCGAAGGTGCACTGACTTCTAAGATACAGGCACATAAACCTAGTTTAGAAGTCAGGGTTTTTTATTATAGTCTTCTATTAGCCATTTATTGTTGGTGTACAAATTTTGATGTTATATTTTGAGAAATAAATTTTTGACTGGCCTGTTGGTCGAGTGGTTAGTGACCCTGACTGCTTAACCGGAGGTCGTGGGTTCGATTCCCACCTAGGACAAATCTTTGTGTGATGAGCATGATCATTTGTTCTGTGTCTGGGTGTAATTTGTGTATAATATGTATGTATTTAGAAATTTATAAGTATGTTTATCAGTTGTCTGGTTGCCATAGTACAGGCTCTGCCTAGTTTGGGATCGGATGACCGTGTGTGAGTTGTCCCAGGATATATTATATTATTTGATATATTATTATTATTATAATGCATGTCAGTTCTGTGACAATAAACACTATTTCTTTCACTAGACCAACGAGGTAAACAATAATAAGCAGATATTGTTTTGTAGTATTTAGCTATATAATTATATCACATACACCCAAGGCTAGAACAGTTGAAGGCTTAGGACAGCCAGCTCAATCTGCGGCCCGCGGGCCGCATGTGGCCTGCCGAGCTTTTCTTTGTGGCCCTGCAGCCCAGCATATTAGTGTTTCAAACTAATAGGTTTTATCTATCACTCCTAATGATGTGCTGAGACTATACACCTTTGGCAAATGCCATAGCATTTAGTCATTTAATTGAAACTGTACATTTTTCACTAATTCGAAAATCCCGTTACTGTATTTTAATAAATACATAAATTATTTTACTTTAGCTTATTGTGGCCCCTCACGATAATAGTACAAGCTCTATGTGGCCCAGGACGAAACAAGGTTGAGTATAGCTGGCTTAGGCCATTTTCAGTGTTATTTAAAAATAATTGTTTAACTCTCATCTCGAGCTTATAACTTTAACGATTATTATTTTAACATTAATTATATTGCACACTACCTAGCTCGCCTTGAGGCATTAACAAAGGACCTATTTATTTGAGGATACTTAGACTTAGCCGTTTTACAAGTCTAGCACAAGGTGAAGTCTTAATCAATAATCTAAACACACTTGCAACACATCGAGTTAGTGACCTTAGAGTTGAAAATGTCTCGTGTGTGTAATTTCGCCGGTAACGGAGTTAATAATATAATATATATATATAGCTTGGACCTTGTTCCCGATACCGGTGGGCTACTACTTTTTATATATTTTAATGTTATTTTTTGTATTTTAAGAAATATTTAAAATTATTTTAACCAAATGAATAAACGGAAAATAATAATAAAATTTGTTTCAGACCGCAGTCCATAGTTTAAAAACGTTACAAAACTAAGTTACACACACATACATAAACACAAACACTCAGAAATTAAAGAAAAGTTAAGGTATCGTGGCAGTTTACTAATAGTTCTCCAAATGTATGTAGGTTTTAATTTTTTTTTAATACATTTTGTTGTAATAGTAATGTATGAAAGCACGTTAAGCCGTTGGTCCCGGCTGCCATTTGTAGATCTTTCGCTGTCGTTACAGATTATCAGAAGCCAAAAAATCGGACACCAGTCTAACCAAGAAGTACCCTGTTACCCAGTTAATGGGTTGTGGAGGTCTGGTAGGCAGCCGCTCCACGCAAAACACTGGTATTCAGCTGAATCCGGTTTGACTGGGAGCCGACCCCAATATAGTTGGGAAAAGGCTAGGCAGATGATGATGAATAATGTATGAAAGTACTGATCCAATTCGAAAATTTATTCACAGAGAGATATCTGCAGTATCGTTGAGTTCACAAGTAAGAGCTCGTCTTTCAGGATGACAACAGATTAACTCAATATTTGTTAAAAACTCATTTTATGTGCAATTTAGCTGTATTCATTAGGTATTGACGAAAATAATTTCATAATGACTTCTAAATAAGGAACCGTAGCTTCCATAAAATGGCATTGATTTAAAGCGTCCGTTGAATATTGGTGAATTGGTAAGATAAAAATTACAAAATGCGTGTTTATTACGTATTATGTTTAACAAGTTCAGCAGTAAAAGCTGAGGAGTAAACAAAATAGGAATTATTCATAAAAATATTTAAATGGGCATTTTCTTGTCATTACTGTTCATGTGTAGGTAACCACTAGAAAATTAAATAAAATCTGCCCATTATTTTTTTCAATTGACTTAACACGTTTAAATAACAGTTGTAAAAATTATTAGCCTATAAAATTCACTACTAATCCACTACATATACCTAATGTATGAATTAGTTAAGTTATTATACGAGTAGTCAATTGATTGATCGAGTGTGTATTTAATAAATTTTATAATCTTTTAAATACACACTGTCTATCTCTCTTCCAAGTCTCCTGTAGCAGATCTGCAAATAAAACCAGACTTCTAGAATTAATTTAATTTTTGGAAGCCGATTTTTCTGTATTAGATATTCTTTGTTTTTTGGCACCGACGACGACGACGTCTAAAATAAAAGTTATTTTTGGAAAATGGTTTTACTGATTTGTTTCTGTGTTTTTTGACACCGACTTCCGATATTAAGAGTTGTATGTGATTTTATATTTTTGTAAAGTTTTATTTTTCCAAAGGTATCCACGACGGCTTCTTCTGGATACATACCTGCAACAGCATCATAGCAGGCGAGGGTTCCTTAGAATACAGCGCTGCGTCCACGATGCAGTACACATCCCCAGGCCGCCGGCACCTGTCCCAGTCGTCCAGCCCGTACAGGGGCGGCAGCGTTGCGAACACAGTGTCTGGAATGAGACAATCAGTAATGAGAAGGGTGGAGGATCGTGGGAATGGGTCTAGAAAAGATGGGATGGTGCAAACGCTTATAAATGCATATTTATCTGCCAGTGCCAATGCTGTTTTGATATCATAAGGGTTAACTCCCGTCAAGTTTCAAAAAAATACAACCGACTTCCAAATAAAACAAAACACTACAAAGTATAAAATAACTTTAATTTCGGAAGTCGGTGTTAAAATACGAAGAAACAACCATAAACACCGACTTCCGAAATTAAAGTTGTTTTATACTTAGAAGTCAGAAGTCAGTTATATTTAAAAAGTTTTTTATTTTTCACATTAAGGTATCACTATACCTTCCCACACCTAACAACACCACTGGAAAGTCATAGGAAAGCAAACCACGCCATTTCGTATACTTGAATGATATATTTTCTATTTCCTCCAGATATTTTGATTCAAAAATCAAACTGCTGAACCCGAATTGAGAACCTCCGTTTTTGAAGTCGGTTAAAAATAAATGCCACCCTAGAATTCCCCAGACATGGTAACTACTAAAATTTTGTTTGTAAATCTTGGAGACTTTTGAATGCAAATACACAATGCATTCCAGTAGGGTGTGCGGTCTAAATATATCCAATGCTTATGTGTTTACTAAAGCTATTCAAGTGTTATCGATTTGATTGTATTGTAAGTGCTATTACAAATTCAACTCACGCGCACTCACATCCAAACTTGGAACAATTAGGTACTACATGTAGGCCGATATTTTTAATTGTTAAGGCGGCCTTGACCGCTAAAACGGACATTTGATGGTCAGATAACTCGTAAAGTTTTTAGTTACTTTTAAAGAGGACTAGCACTATCCCCTAATCAATATTAGATGTGTTAATGCTAGTCCTCTTTACTACCTTTCGAAAATTGAAAACATTAATACCAGAAGCATTTTATTTTATTTTTTAAATTATATTTTACTTTATTGGAACATAAAACAGTTACATATTACAATAAAGATATGCCCTAAGCATAGGATCTTAACTGGATGCTGGATACTTTTGAAGCTCTTACAGCTTTAAATTGATAACGAATAGGATGGAGATAAATATAACATTTTATGTAAAGATACGGCATGAATAAATTATAGATAGGTAAAGCGTTTTTCACATGGGTATACGCAAGCAAATCTGCATACATATATCGCTGCGGGGTTCGTCACCTATGTTAACCGTAAACAACATGTCATAAAGATCCAGCCGGTCTATAACTGACAAATGCTTGCACTGTCTGGACAGGTCCACTCACATCTGTGCAGCACTTTCCTCAAAAGACCACTTCAGACATTAACCTACATGGTTCGCATATGATTACAGCAGTACCATTGTATGGACTTTAAAAGAGACTTTGACCTCTGAGTTTGTTTCGGTGTTTCTCCTCAGGGTAGTCAGCGAGGAAACACCGGCCTCATCTAGTTTAAAAAAGAACCAAAAAAGATTGACGTGTAAAAGGGTTATGTTTAACCTACTTATAACATAAATATATAAGTATGTTTATCAGTTGTCTGGTTGCCATAGCACAGGCTCTGCCTAGTTTGGGATCAGATGACCGTGTGTGAGTTGTCCCAAGATATTATTATTATTTTCAGATATTTTCTTCTTCTCAGCTCTAGGCAGGTACAAACTACATTTACGAACAAATAAATTACTAATAATTAGTAATAATTTACTTTTATTTATATTTAGTTTAGTATTATCTGTCCAGTAACGTGTATTTGTACCTTCCATTTTGCTTCACATTACACCTGAGAAGGAAAGTGATCACTTGCATTTTTTATAGCGTTACAAGTGCATCAGATTGCTGTATGTTTTTAAACCGTACTTACTGGCGACCTCAATTATGTTGGTGCGCATGGTCCTAGGTTCGATTCCCATGACAGAGAAGAAATAAAATTATGAATTCCTGCAGCAGCCCACGACTTGCCTGCATACCTACTTAATTATCTGTCCAGGATACAGGAATATTAACGAACTTAATTTATTACGATAACTATAAAGTAATTAGGACGAGAATATTTCAGTGTATCAATTCCACTTAGTAAAATTATAAAAGAAACTATAGGTAAATAGGAAACTCTCTTTGTTTTATTACTGTTTTTATAAATATCTCCTATTTACAGCATATTTTTTTAAATAAAGCTTTTAATATAAAGCATTTAATTTCTTCAGTTTTATTCAGTAAAAATACTTTTCTCATTTCTCTAAAACTATGTAATAAAATAGTAAAGATTTATTCATTTACATTTCCCATTTTTTAAATTATCCCTCTTCAGAAGGATGTCTCGATTGGTCAAATATCTCATTAAAAAAACAGTATTTCTTAGTTTTCCTTTATTTTATCAACACCACCTCAAACTCACCATTGATATCAACAACACTGGCCAGCACAGAACAGAAGCACGCCAAGAAGCACAGACGCCACATATCGACACACACTTGCGCGCGCGCACTCTCAGGTCGACTCGCGCGCACCTGAGACAAGCGCCCGCGCCGCCCTTCTCCGAGTTACGACAGATCATCTCGGTTACATTGGGACATGGTGTGGGGAGATGCAGAAAACCCAGCTGTAACTTTTGTAACGACTTGTTTTTGGAGTCTGAGCGATGAAGCTATGTGGGATTCAGAATTTGGGGATGACGCTACCCTCAGGATTTGCAAGAGCAAGCATGAAACGGGAAGGCCCATGAAGGACCTAAGTGGAAGGTGTAATAGGGATGCATGGAAGGGTTTAAGAACGCATTCGTTGCGTTTCATAGGCTGGAGCTGTGTTCCCAGTCAGGAATCCCAGATTCTCCCGCAAAAATTAGCATGTTCATGACCATACAATTCTGATAAAAATAGGAGCTGATAGCAAAACCAATCAGGGGTCAGGATAAATTTAAACCAGTGATTTGATTCGTCTAAATCTTTGAGGTTGCAAGTTTACGATGACCTTGCACCAAATGGACCATGCAATGCAAATATAGTTAGTAAGCCTTCTGCCTCTCTCTGTCAAGTGACATCGCCGAGGATTTTCAAACTGGTCAAGTGTGAGTTGCTAAATAGTACGAGATGTCTTAACGTGACTGGTTGTAGAATGCGCAATAACATGTCATTGATTTTGGAATATTTTGGGATATTGCATTGTATTTAAACATATCGCCACCTAGATAATCGTTGCGAAGGAATGGGACATTAATGTTGCTTGCAGCATAGCGACTAGTTCGTTACACCATTAACCATAGATACCTATCAACATTAGGCAGCGCAGTTACACATTTCTCTTATTCCCCCTTCCTCCTAGATTACTTACTTTCTTAAGTTGTTTATGGTTGGTTACCTTCAACCCGAAATCATTCAAAGCAGGGACAATGTTATTCTTACACTAACAAATCAATTTTGGTTCCAATTGATTGTTCTTTTTTTTGCATTACTCAGTTATAGCAATGCACCTGCTATGTTATCTCTTCACCACCCTTAATTAATTGGTATAGAAAACCTCAGGCATTACGTCCACCATTCTAGCGTGGATGAAGTGAATAATTCCTGGTAAAAATAGGTCACCACACCCAAAAGCACAGAGAATATGCAGCAGCTTTTCTTCCTGAATTCTTTTATAACAAAAGTGCAATTACCAATTCATCGACCTAATTTTTTTTAAAATTTAATTATTCAAGAAAGTTACATAGAAAACAATACACATATCGTCTGCCAAACTGCTGTACAGTTTATCGGCAAATTGTAGATTAAAGTATGTCTACTTTATCATTAATTAGACCCCACTTCGTAACATAAGTAATTCCGATTAATCTTATGATAAGAAACACTGAACTATGTTCATAATAATTAAGTTGAAACAGGTTGAATTTTGGTCCATGATTTCCGCTGAACTTGACCTACATTGCCTCCATAAATAACCCATATTTATTTATAAACCATCCAACTGATGGTAGATACCTACATCCCTGCCCACCTCCGCACAATAACAAGTTTGATCGTATATATTACGACACCTGAGGTGAACGGCCACTTCCTCAGGTCAAGGTCTGGTGTCTGTTGCAACACTAAACCTACTAATCTGTGCAACCTACTGCTTTTTGTAATCAATAGCATTGGATGGAACGTGACTTCATAATATCACGTGTGTGTTCTTCAAAGGAGTAAGTAGAGGTAAATAATATTTGGATTCATGAGTTTTGTTTGAGTCCCACAGTTTCATGTATAGTTCAGCTTAAGGGAGCAAAGGGTTAAGAATACCATTCATACCTTTTGTGAGCTGTACCTTGCTGAAAATCAGCGTCAGGTGGTATACCTTGTGTTGCTATCTGGCATTATGCTAAGCTGAGGCGCATTCGGCATTGTTGGTTTTGATTATTTATTTTATTTGATTTTAAAATGTGTTTCTGTTTTTATCTCTTTCTTTTTCTTTTAACCTTTTGAACGCCATTGTCACATATACATGACAAACCAGCGCGTGCCCTGTACGCCAAACGTCACAAATATGTGACAAAAATTACGGCGAATTTGTGGCTTGGCGTCGGGGCCACGCCGATGCGTTTATGTTCTGGCGTTCCAAAAGTTAAAGCATAGCTCCTTGATATTTTGAACGCCACTGTCACATATATGTGACAAACGAAAGCTTACCCTATACGCCAAACGTCACACATATGTGACAAAAAAATACGGCGAATTAGTAGCGTTCAAAAGGTTAACAAATCGATGCCAGAAGTTTAAATTAACGCAAGGGACGTTTTAGCATTTTTGGTAAATGCCACTTAATACCAATTGCAGTAAGGTACATTTTGGCATTTTGGGTAAACGTCCCTTACGTTAACTGGTAGGTACTTCTGAAATCGAAAAACATACACCAGGCTGCTATTAAAAAAAAATTGATGAACCCACTCGAACTCAAGATTCTGCAATGACGCTTGTAGCAGCAAGCGTTATTGCAGAATCTATTTGCTCTCTTCACATATCACTTTTTTACATTCTAAGATGTAATGCCAGCTGCAGTTGTCGCCTTGTCGGCCTCGGTCGTATGTATGGCTTTGTATGATGATATTGTACGAGTTTACTTCAATGAAGGTATTATAGTGATCAGATAATCGGGCTTTTATTATATATACCTAAACTTCTTCCCGTGAAAGAATAATATGGACACTTCTTTCTGAATAAATAAGTAATCCCGGGTTCCAGGGATTGAATAATTTTGTAAAAACAACTATAACAAACTTAATGAAATAATAGCAGTGGTTATTTTGATTTAGTATCTTTATTTTATTCAAAACAAATGGAAAATCATATCAAACTCTCATTGTAAATTCAAAGTTTCGGCTTTTTAAATTAAAACAAAAATTACAATGAGAGTTCACGAGTTCTAATTATATTTTGTATGCGGGCATTTTTAGCAATCTCAGGAATTTCGAACGATGCCGGGATCCGGGATTCTGAAAAGCATGTCCGTATTATACTTTCGTGGGAATAAAAGTGAAGTTTAGGTATATTAGCGCCCGATTAGCCAATCACTGGTAATGTGTGTAGGCAGATATGCATAGGCAATCTTAATTAGGCAGGTTCCCTAATTTAAGATCTCACAAAAGCCATGTTCATCAAAGGTCAAAAATAAAAGGCACAAATCAAAATAATGACTTTTTAATGAATTTTTTTTTTCAATTTCAAATATGTATTAATATTTACATGAATAATCTTATCGTAAACATAAAATAAAAAATATCGTTGATTACGTCAGACAACACCGCGTATTGTTCATTGTTTGACAACCATATTTTGTTTTTAGCGACACATCAAAACTGGAAGGAATTCACCTCACTTAAAAATATTCTATAGCAAATAGTGGCAGTGGCAGCACTGGCCTGTTTACTATAAATAATATTATATAGAAACTATCTAAATCCTTGATTAATTAACTATCTACTTAGTTATGCATATTTGCGAAGCCTTCAGTATCTGCATCCTACCAAACTGACCGTTGCAACTTTTAGATAACTAACCGCCGGTCTCAATAACATGCCTTTCAAACATGACGTTTTATCTGCTGTTGGCAGCTAATTTGACAGATAATTAAAGGTAGATTATTGAAAACGACCGTAAGAGACAAGAATTGGTTGATACGGTCAGACTTTCTGAAAAAAGCAGATTTATTCTATGGAAGCTATGTATTTCAACAAAGCTCGTCTGTCAAAATCATGGTGAATTCTATCCAGTTTGAACGTGTCACTAACCATCATATGCGCTTACACATAGCGCGAGAGTTATTGTTGGATAGATCTTTGTAGTATAAGAGACAGCTGCGTTATGTGGCGAGTCATCTTTAAATGTAGTGATGAGTCTAAGAGCTACGTTAGTAAATCAATTATTTATCCACCTTAGTACTTTTTGATTACGTTATCTTATTTCCTAATTAAATGCTAGATTTTTACATACTTGACTTATATTATTTGTTAGCAAAAGTTACGAGGCCGGCCCTATAAGCAGTTTTTTCCTGAGATAGTTTAACAGGAGATTTTAATTCAAAGATGACACGCGTTCTAACTTTGCTGTCTCCTAAACTATTATCACGATTTTTCGTCAACATGTAACAATTAAAAACGTTAATAATATGGAATTATACAAATTTTATTTTCGTTAACCATCTTTATAATTTTAGGCAAACAAGAAAATTGTTAAAAAAAATATAGTTATACGATATTTTCACTGATTGATATACTTTTGTTTTTTATTGTGAGAAACGTAGATTATAAAATGTGCTTTGTATTGTTTACTATAAGACTTATTATTTATTAGAATAAGACTCACGAAATAGATACAGGGTACGTCGGGCAATCCGAGTCGACCTTTATTACGTCGGATTGACCGAAGCAGTATTTGAATACCTTTCTAAGCCTAAAATTATAAAGACATACAAATAATATATTGATAAAACTATCTAAATTAAGTAAACAATCATAGACGAAAACGCAACTTGACTAAAACTAAATAAATACAGGGTGTAAACAATTGCTCCATCAATAAATATTATATTATCTTTATTCAATTAATAGTTTAATTTCAAATGTCCATTTCATGGAGACCGTTCGGTTATCTAATTACTTTTATATTTATACATATTTCAAATAGCAATTTTTTACACCTTATACTAAAATTATGTACAAGTGTGCTATATATGAAAATATCTTTTTTATATATCCAAGCGAAAAGCGTATTATCTAACGTATAGGACGCAAAATGAATAATTATTTAATCACTAAACAAGTCCGGATGAGGTGGCCCACTATACCAATCTCTAATAATTGAAACTTCTCATAAAACTTTACACTTCTGCCCACCTCGCCCGGGTATATCACGTTATTTAGAATTTTAAATCGTAAATAATGCGTGGAATAAATTATCAACATTGCACATAGGCTTTGTCACTCACTCATCAAAGGCTACCTTGGTTGCCATAGATCGACATTGACAGCTGTGTCAAACGAAACACCATGTACATTATAATTTGATAGTATAAATTTTCTCAACTTCACCTTTTTAAATAATAATTTTCACATAATGTAAAATGGGTGTATTGCCACAGGACTTACTGAAACTAAGATTTTTTATTGCCATAACTGATGTTTGATTCAATCAGCCCTGTGGTCAACAGGCCCCTTAAAAATGGCGCACTTTAGGTATTTTAATAGTATAAGCTTTATATCAATATAACATTATTATGGCTTAGTCGTAAAGCTAATGTCAGAGGTGGAGACACGATATTATTGCTGCGACTGCGACAAAATACTCATATGTGATGACATGTTGTGACATGAGTATTTATCGCCCGGCCCAAGGCTACTATCACACAGATGAACCAATGAGCATTCACCGCGGCTTCAAAACTATGTTGTCATTGGTGGAATTATGTGGTAGACTTATTGCCATTTTATTTAGCCCGGGGCATTTTTAACTTCAGATTGTTCCTACAGGTTCTAAACACTGTGGTTTTTGCAATAAGGTTTATTTTTGATTGGCTTCATGATTACTTAAGCCAAATTGGATTTAATTTACATTTTTGAACAGAAGAAAAGGCGTTTTTGAAGACTTCATCACATTCTGCAAGGACGTAACACTTAGCAACATTTATAAAATCTTGGTGTTTATATTAAATCTATATTTTTGTTAAGAAATTCACACTACCAGCATTGCCACTATCGCTCACACATTTATTCACTCCGTGCATATCTATTGGCTAGAAAACTTTCAAGAGTGTATTGCATCTCTACCGGCAAACTATTTAGAAAAGGCATAATCAGGCAGTGTTTCTATAGATGTTACTATGTGATATCGCCCTTTTATACATCGAGCTCTTAACACCGACTTATTGTAAGCGAGACCTTTTCGTAAATGCGAATTTGTACCTTAAACGATGGGAGTTTAAGGTACAAACTTACTTTTCGAAAAATTTCGCTTATGACAAGGGCTCGATAATGTCTCAAAATTATATAAGACATAGTGAGGACAATCATATAAAAATTATTGTCGTTGAGAAGAATAAAAATTAAGAATGCAGATTAGAGGATTAAACACCAATTAAATATAGATAGGCACTCATTTAGAATTATAATCACACGTACGAAGTACTATACTCATTTTTTATCATTTATTTTTATATTTGCACATTCCTATTTTATATCGTAAAATGAATGAAGACGTATGTTGATTTACGACTTTATCCTAAAACCATGTAGGTGTACATCAGTTGGTGTATGTATTATGTTGGTTTAAATCCGCCTTATTTGCTAAACTGCTGGCAAAGCTGAATATATTTTTTAATAGGGTTTAAAGATCCTTGTAAAAAACTTTGTTCACCCTGGTCCACTGTTTGATTGACCAAAATTAGCTAAGGAGTTTACCTACTTCAGAACTATTTGAATAGACTTTCAGCTTAATTCTCAACATACGTCCTTATTCAACGCATGCGACAATTCATTTTAACATTATGTTTGAAGTAAATACCTGCCGGTAATACCAACAAGACCTAGGTAGGTAGACTAAACGAACTTCCAAGAATTTTCGTAAAAATATTTTTTGATTGAAATTTTAAATTATATCTATTTACAATTTTTAATTTTACGCATTTTAGTCCTATGTTATTGTTGGAAGATTTTAGCTTTGAATAAATAGATCACAATTCAAGGTAGTTTCCGTAGAAATAGTATCCGATTAGAGGATTTCAGTTTGTTTATCTATTTTGTCTTATCATTGACAATCACAATAGATGAAAAATATGAAGTAAAGCATTTAATTAAGTTTTTTTTTTCTATAAAGTTATCTATAATTTCGCTTGCAGAGGACTTCCCAATTGTAATACTAAGTATCGCGTGATGGTTTGTCAATGTTCCATGTTTGAGCAGTGTTTGAATGATCCGGTAGATGGCGCTAACGGTAGAGATCAATATGTAAATTAAATCAAGTAGGACATTTGCGACATTATCTTCGGCATGGTTAAAAGCTGTTTTTACATGGCTTTGGTATAACTATTTTAATAGTTTCTCTTTCTACGTAATATCAGCCGATTCTTATGGTATCAATTCCGAAGGGTCCTTTTTACCGTCATAATGGTTCTCATGAGAATACAATATAAGGCTTTATTTAAATCTAAAAGACAATAAAGTCATGTTCTGATTTTAAATTGGAAACCGCAGTGCAAATAATTATAATTTCTGACTGTTCATAGAAATACTTGCAGACTGCATAATTACATTCTATGTTTTATTAAGTTTTTTTAAGTGTGACCAAAGTTTTTTCTTAGGTAGACTGCGCCGAAGACTTATAATAGGGAACGTGCAGGAACTGTCGGTCATTGTCAAATAAATTTAACTTATAAGTTTCTAAATTGCAACGCTAGAGGGCAGTCTACTTCGTGCACGTTCCAGTAAACGTAGCGTGCAGGAACTGTAGATAATAATTTAATAATAATTTATTCAAATAAAATGGCAGCACAGAAGCGTCAATGTCAAGTATTCTTAACGTTAAAGTTTACAATATGCAACTCTAGATGGACGGGTCATAGCCGTGCACGTTCCCTATAGCCGACTAAGTAAATTAGACAACTTTCTGGTATCATTCACAAAATATTCTCAGTCATTTGCGTTACTAAGACAAATGGATAAATGGATCCTGAGACGAGATTTCAAACGACCGCTTGCCTCGACACCCTTTTTTGTAAGGGCAATTTAGCCAGAATACTCCACAACTGAAACACTGAATCGCCTTGCTTTAGCAGGTTTATTAAGGATCAGCTCACACCGAGGTGATGCAACGCGCATTACAAATTGAACTTTATTTACTACAAAAGTAGAAACATCTATTTCAATGAAATAATTCGAATACGACTCGTGGTTTGCGCAGCGCAGCATGAAACAAATAAGAGAGAGAGAATGAGAATAAGAGACTACTTCAAGTGTCATTGCGACTTGATGTGAGCTGAGACTCGTACTCATGCCTTCTCTGTAGCTCAAGCGGGAGTTTTAAACGTTCTCGAGCGCGTTAACGTAAACAATTGCTGATGTGAAATCGTATGGAAAAAATAATAGAAAGGAATACACTTTATGTATCTACGTTACAGTAAAAATAGCCGAAGACGACATTATATAGGATGAAAAGAAGTTTTCCGTAATTGTCAAGAAAGTACCTACGCTTACAAATTGACGTTTAAGTCAACGCGATCGAGTATGTCATAAAACTCGCACTAATGTCACTGTTGATGGAATGACAGCTCACTTCGTGATCACGTGACATGTCGATTTTATGGATTGATAGCACACCTCGTGATCACTTCACCCAAGCCTTCACTTCGACACGCTTACAGAATCGACCGGCTGTGGCGTTCTCACAAAGCAGGCCATTCCACACAATTTTCTAATTCTCCTAGTCGGCTATTTAGTAACTAGGTTCAGCCAGCGGCTGCGTCCGGGTGTAGCTTAGAAATTAACCCAAGGGAACGTACTCCCGGGATTAAAGTATCGTCCCAGGACATGGTCTACCCGATTGGTAGAAACCTTTGTGACGTAATCGAAGTTTTTTAATCAATTCATTGATTAAAAAACTTCGATTACGTCACAAAGGTTTCTGGAAAAAAAATAGCGACAACAGATTTTAAAAAATTCAAGTGATACGGTTGGCAGTAGAAAATTAATTCAAACACAGCAGCTAACGTGCTTTTGATAACAATTTGTCAAAAAAAAATCTATCCAGAAACGGGTCTTCAGACGGTTTACAAGTATAACACATTACAGCCTATCTTCCTTCTCATCAGTCCAGTGTGGCGCGGAGCCTGCGGGCCAGGCGCTGCAGCAGCGCGGCGGCAGAGAGGGCGAAGCCTCAGTCGACGCCGGCGAAGCCCTGCGAGCCCTCGATGGCCTTGATGAGCTTCTCGCGCAGCTGCTGGTAGCTCTCGTAGGGGGGGAGGTCGATGCGGTTAAAACTGGGGAACGAAAATGTAATGTTATAGATGAGTCAAGTTCACACGTCTGCCGAATGTTGTATAGAGTATTCCTCAAAGGGCATTCGGGGTATTCAAACATGTTGCTTTGCTGGGTTAGTTCGTAAAGTGTGGGTATGGCTGTCATAGCAGCTGCTTGAGCTCTTAGGCAGGAGGCAAGGACGCTAGAGGACTACATATCATTCTCGATAGTGAAGAGCTGCGGCCCGTTGCTGCCGTACAGCTCCTTGAAGCCGTTCATGTTCACTTACCACGTATGCGCTCGGGGGTAGTTGTCAGGCGAGCCCCACTTCTCGATAGTGAAGAGCTGCGGCCCGTTGCTGCCGTACAGCTCCTTGAAGCCGTTCATGTTCACTTACCACGTATGCGCTCGGGGGTAGTTGTCAGGCGAGCCCCACTTCTCGATAGTGAAGAGCTGCGGCCCGTTGCTGCCGTACAGCTCCTTGAAGCCGTTCATGTTCACTTACCACGTATGCGCTCGGGGGTAGTTGTCAGGCGAGCCCCACTTCTCGATAGTGAAGAGCTGCGGCCCGTTGCTGCCGTACAGCTCCTTGAAGCCGTTCATGTTCACTTACCACGTATGCGCTCGGGGGTAGTTGTCAGGCGAGCCCCACTTCTCGATAGTGAAGAGCTGCGGCCCGTTGCTGCCGTACAGCTCCTTGAAGCCGTTCATGTTCACTTACCACGTATGCGCTCGGGGGTAGTTGTCAGGCGAGCCCCACTTCTCGATAGTGAAGAGCTGCGGCCCGTTGCTGCCGTACAGCTCCTTGAAGCCGTTCATGGGCACGCGGGATGTGCCTGTCACGAACTGCAGCAGGCGCGAGCGCATCTCGTTAGAGAACGACAGCACCACCTGCGAGAGAGAGAGAGGGATAAGATATTTATGTCTCAAAAGCTTCCTGGGACATATGATCTTGGAAGCCAGCGTGGCTGACGACAAATGTGAGCTGTGAAAGAAAACCCATCCTACCCCTCTACACTCATCACTCCGGCAGATCATCTACCTCCGGAACACGAGCTACAGTGGCCAATCTGGAAATCTCTTAACCGATTAAAGACCCAGGTTGGCCCCAGGGTTGCGGAATTTGTTCGAAAGAGTTACCGAGGCCCAGGAGGGCTACTCCGTAAGCCCGAAGTCCGTAGTTTCGGGCTTAGTTGCGGGCGTTGGGGCTAGTCCGTATCACCTAACCACTAAAAATTAATGACAACACTTTTTGCCAGTTACTGTCAAACTTTCATTCATAATTCTTAGTTCGGGTTCGGAACTTATCGTAAGTCCGTAGGTGATACGGTGTAGAAAACGCCCGCAACGAAGCCCGAAACTACGGACTTCTGGTTTAGAGAGTAGCCCCCCTGGAACACAGAGGGCATTAAGAGGAACACGGGTGGCTTTAAGTCTGTAAGAATATAATTGATGATTTCCCATCCAAAAAAAAGGAGGGCCGCAGAAACTATCTGGCCAAATGGGGTATCATAAACGCATCCCAAACGCAGTGCCAGTGTGGAGATATACACACTAAACTTTCTTGCCCTTTATGCTCAACCAGCTGCACCTTCCAAGACCTGGACATAGCTAACGATAGAGCAGTCTAAGTGGCCACATACTGGTCTAACAAAATATGAGAATTGGTACGAAAAAAAGTGATACCGCAGCAAGAGATTTCATGTCTTGTAATAGGGTATCCCACTTGAGAAAAGACACGAACCAGACTTTTTATTTTAAAATCTCAATAAATGAAGCGAGTTGTGGTCGTTTTATCAATGCGTGTGACTTCGCTCGCGAGTTACAGTTTTGCGCTATTCAGCACGGACGATGTTTTGCGAGACAAGTATAGAAGAAAAAAATGCGTGAGTGTCGTGGAACACTCGAATGGAACGAAGTTCCTATCGTATCTAGTATATTATTATTGATAAACGTTTTATATTTTATTTTCCAGAAGCACTTAAAAAAGCAATTGTGCACCCGATCCACAAGGGTGGGAGCAGAAGCTGTGTCGACAACTATAGACCCATTTCGGTTTTACCTGCTCTCTCCAAGGTTCTTGAGAGGATTCTTAGCAACCGACTTAAGAAATTCTTGGAAAAATACAAGATCATAGCGGATAATCAGTATGGGTTCCGTTCCGGTGTCTCGACTGAAGACGCAGTTCTTGATTTGACACAGTTGGTGGCTAGAAATCTCGATAGTCAAACCAAATGCTTAGGAATATTTCTAGATCTTTCGAAGGCATTCGACACAGTTTCTGTTCCCATACTTATTGCAAAATTAGAACTGCTCGGTGTCAGAGGCATAGCACTGCAAATTTTCAAGGATTATTTGAACAACCGTACCCAAAGAACGAAAATTGATAATCACTTCAGTGATGAACAAATCTTGTCCTATGGAGTGCCCCAGGGTAGCATTTTGGGCCCTATTTTGTTTCAAATGTATGTAAATGATTTATGTAGGATGTCCCTCCCCAACTCGAGGATCTTTGTGTATGCTGACGACACCGTGGTTATAGTTGACGGGTCAACATGGGAAAGTATTAAAAATAGCGCGGAATTGGCATTACGTGAAAAACAAGACACTATACATTCCATTCGCCATCCGACAAAACACTGCACCAGATCACACTTACTCGATAACAGCGCATACTTGCTCACAACTGTCATCTTCATGCCAATGTCCAACACTCACGCGTACCGATCACGTCAAATACCTTGGTGTTCAAATAGTTACGATGGAATAAACATATTGATGCCGTAACTTCTAGAACGCTGAGACTAATTCATACCTTCAAGACACTTAGAGCTTCTGCTAACCCTGATACTCTAAAAATGGTGTTCTACGCTCTGTGTCAGTCTGTTCTTGGATATAACATCACTGTATGGGGTGGTGCAGCTAAAACTACTTTTCTTAGAGTGGAAAGAACCCAGAGAGCAATACTGAAAGTGATGCTACGGAAACCCTACCGATATCCAACAACACAACTATATTCAGATTGCAAGGTACTCACCGTTCGTCAGCTCTTCGTACTGCAATCCGTTCTTAGAAGACACTCCAGCGTCCTACCATCTCACCCCAACAAACGAGTCAATATCCCCCCAGGTACACGACACAAAACCGCTTTTGCCAAGCACCACTACTTAAAATTATGTACACTAGTCTACAAGAAAATTCATAAAGAACTAAATATTCTAGACTACAATAAATTTAAGCTAAAATCTAAGGTGATGGATTGGCTGCTCCAACAGGACTATGTACAAACTGAATCTCTGCTCAGATATACAGGGTGGCCCAAAAGTCGTGGATCAAACGCAACTAGGGGTTAGGTGGGGTCATCAGCTGCAAAAAGTTGTTCTACGGGAGGTCCTTAAGGTCAACCCCTGCAGAGTATAATTTATTTTGAGTTTTTATGAGAAAATTGACTTTTTTTAACTAATTCTTATCAAAATTCGAAAAAAAAATATAAAAAAGATACAGGTGTAGCCTGTATCTTTTTTATAATTTTCACTAGATTGGTACTGATGAGTCCTCGCGTTAGACATGCTATTTATGGTTGTTTATTGGGTGTGTTGAAGATAATATTAAGTTTTACGATTTTTTTTTTCTCAAATCATAACTTTTCATTTACTTCGGACCCCACTGTGAAAAAAAAATACTCTACCGAAACCCTGTATTACAAGTTTACCGTGACCCTGACCGTGACCCTGTATTACAAGTTTTGGCGCATTTAATAGGGATTCTGAAAAGATATTACACATGGCCATCAGTGGCCATTCAAGAAGTGCTGGCACTCAGCCTAATTTGAATAAATAATTTTTGATTTTGATTTTGACATTTTGTCCGGGAATGAAGAATCGCGTCACCCTATGGATAACCGTCTACACTAAAGAAAAGGTCGCGACGGAAAAATCTTACTTTTTTCGCCTAGCCCCCATCCACCAAGTCCGTACCGTGCGATAAGGAACTTCGTTCCAAAAACTTCTAAATTTTCGATTTTTCCACAATTTAATAATATTTAAAAACAAAAGGATTATTTCGAATAGATTTTTGATAGTATTCAAATACCCGGTAGCTAATTTGCCGTTGGATACTCATTGGAACAGAACGCATATGTTTAAGTGACGGCGTAGGCGTCGAAACGACTACACGCGCCTGATTGTAATTTTTACCTTGACGATACTACTATTTCTGAAGTAATCTAGACTAGAGTTGATAATAAACAACGATACCAATTATTAGATCGTATTATAGCTAGTAAAAATTAAAAACATCTAAGTAAAACAACAAAACTCTCGAAGGAGAGACCTTTTTGGTTGGGCGTGCATAATATGTTAGTGTTGTCCTTTATTCAAAGAAAATGGTTTATTTTATTATTTTGTTTTAAAATTAAAACAATTTGGTTCCTAGCTCAAAAATAGATAATTTCAGAATAAAAATAACAAATGAGTTTCAATTAATCGGTGTTCTAAATCCCTGAAATCTTCCGTAGGTCTTTTCGGTTACGCGCGACCGCTGCCATTTCAAATAACCACGCGCCCGCTTGAGGGTTAACACTCTAAAACTTCTAACTAGAAAGAGTACTCACCCTCCAGAACCACTGCACCACAATATGATTCGCGTGATAATCTCCCTTGTACAGCGTGTTGGCTCTCCAGTCCCTGACGTCGATGTGCTGGATGCCGCACAGCAACAGCTCCAGCTCGTTCTCGTCGAAGATCTTCAGCAGAGGGAGAGGCACCAGCCCTCCGAGCCCCTCGAGGAACGCGAACATCTGTTCTTGCACCCGGCTCACGAACCGCCATTGGATAACTAGTCTGTGGACGAATGGATACTAAATTAGACGTCAGTCATTTTGATGTTATAGACTTTATCTGCCTGAAATAACCGTCAGAAACTCTAAATAGACAGCATAGAAAACATTATCTACACTAATATTATAAAGAGGAAAAATTTGTAATTTTGTGTGTCTGTATGTTTGTAATGAATAAACTCAAAAAGTACCGCGCCGATTTCAAAAATTCTTTCACCATTGGAAAGCTACATTATCAGCGAGTAACATAGGCTATATTTTATCCCCATATTCCCACGAGAACGGGAACTACGCGGGTGAAACCGCGTGACGTCCGCTAGTTAGATATAAATTGGATAAATGTGTCGACGAACAGAACGTGACAACAAGGAGTGCCGAATACTATCTAGGTTAAGGAATATTAGATTAATACGCAGCTTTATGAGAGAATTGGCCATTTCATCAACACACATTGCACATCATGAAATCTATCTATATATACTAATATAATAAAGCTAAAGATTTTGTTTGTTTGAACGCGCTAAGCTCTGGAACCACCAGTCGGATTTGGAAAATTATTTTTGTATATGATAGCCACATTCATGAGGGAGGCTATAGTCCATACCGGCGTGTACGAAGTCGCGGGCAAAAGATAATGGACATTAAACAAAATGGCCACAAAATTTGCATGTCAGTTCTGTGACAATAAAACTTTTTCTTCCTTTCAAATAATGGGATAAGACTAGGAAAAAACAAACAGAGGGTATGCACCCGTTGCTTACTTGATGTACTCGTCCTTATTGTCGTTGTCGACGGAGATGTTGGAGCCGCCCGGCTTCAGGTCTCTCTGTATGGTCTTACCGAACTGCTCCTCGTCCACCGAGAACGTTAGGTACAGCTCTGACGGATCGTTTTCCTGTTAACAAATACACTTCTCATCAAAAAAATCGAAACACCTCGCAGTTTATGATTTGATAAGGATTATCAGAAAAATGTGTATATTTAGGAATAAATGTAAAATGTCATTTAATAGTGAGTAGTATGAGGTTTTTAAATCCTAATGTTAATGTTCTAAATTCAAATTAAGTCTTCATAGGTTTCGTATTTTGTATAATGAGTAATTTTTACCCTGTATGGAATATGAAGGAAATGGGTAAAACAACACGCGTAAATGAAAAAAAATGTAAGAAACGTTTATTTAATAACTTGTATTCCCTCCGCGAGCTCTTATTACTGCTTCCATACGGTTCTTCATCGATCGGATGAGAGTCACGATCACATGTTGTGGTATATTATCCCATTCCTCTTGGATTGCATTTTGCAGCTGGCTAAGTGTTTCTGGGGCTGGATCTCTTGCTCGAATTCGTCTCTTTAATTCATCCCATAGATGTTCAATGGGATTCATGTCCGGGCTTCTTGCTGGCCATACCATAATGGAGATACCGACTTCGGTAAGATAATCTCGTACGACGCCCGCGGTGTGAGCTCTAGCATTGTCGTGCATGAATATGAAGTCGTTGCCAATAAAATGTGCATAGGGCATCACATGAGGTTCAAGACACTGTTCGATGTACCGATGAGAGTTTAGTGCAGGCAGCCGTGGCCCAGATACAAAGGCAAGTTCTGTCTTACCGTCGGCGCTGATTCCTCCCCAAACCGTCCACGAACCGCCACCATAGCTGACCTTTTCTTCAATGCAGCATTGTGCAAAGCGTTCTCCATCTCTTCTGTAGACCTTGTTCCTTCCGTCGTTACCATACAGCATAATTTTACACTCATCAGAAAACAGTACTTTGCTCCACTGAAGGTATGACCAAGTTAGGTGCTCGCGTGCAAAGTTAAGGCGCGCTCTTCGATGGTCTGCAGTTAATTTCGGCCCATTCGCTGGCTTATGCGGTGCCAATCCGCGTTCCTTCAACCTTCTTCTTATTGTAGAGTCACTTACAGCTACTCTTCGTACAACGCGAAGCTGCTGCTGCAGTTGAAAAGCGTTAAGGCGTCGATTTCGTAAAGAGGTTGTTACAATAAATCGATCATCTCGCTCAGAAGTGACCCGATTCCTGCCAGATCCTGAACGGCGCGTGAACGAACCAGTCTCCCGATAGCGTTTGTAGACTCTATGAACAGATGATAAGCTTAGATGCAATCTTGCAGCCACAACACGCTGACTAAGTCCAGAATCCAGCAATGCCACCACTTGGGCGGCTTCTGCGGGCGAAGTATCCATATGTTTTAGAAAAAAAAGTTTTTTCAGACGTCCCAAAGTCACAGTAAATGAAATAAGAAACAAAAAGTTTAAAGACAAGCGCTAATTTTAGTTTTTAAACGAGAAACGTACTCCAACCCTAAATACACATTTGTCTCAAAACAGTGATTAATTTCATTTATAGGATAAACAAATGAAATTCTAATTTCGAATTTTGATTTTTTTCTTCTTACTGTAATGACCAAACTGCCAGCTACACAATAATGTTTTTTTTTTCATGGAATTAATTCTCTTTTGTAAAAAATTAGGACAAAAACAATAAAAACGAAAGTGTTTCGATTTTTTTGATGAGAAGTGTATAATAAGATCAGAAAATGATTATAAATAGAATTTAAAAAAAAACAGACCTTGATCCATATTATGTTAGTATGAATAAGTTACCATTTGTCTCAATCATGTCGAATCATCAAGTGGTTACTCGTGTCGTCGACTAATCACCAAAGTATGTTTAATTTATTCGAAAGGCTTCATCGACTAATTGTGAAATGTTTCATTTCATTTATTTATTGGTGCATTTTACATGAGACCTTAATAATAAATAATTAGTTCTGTAGCGGCATCAATGAAAAACTAAGAAGAAAAATTTGTATGGCAACAAAAAGAACCGCAGCGCCATCTACGACGAACTAACAACGAAATCCTGCATCGCGCAAGCACAGTTCTCCGTGCGATCTGAACATATACAACAGTCCAAATATCAGCTATCACAACAACCGTCTGGTCGGAGGATCCTCCCATTTATCAGTGGAGGTGTGCGGGACTTTACTCTCTGTACCGCATACCTCTATAGTTCCTCAATCTCTCTCAATCTACCTTAAAGGTGTACACTCTTTCACATAGTAAGTAATTATTATAAAAAGAATAATTGAAATAAAATAATTACAACAAAACACAACATAACTTAAGACAGAAAAAAAACAAGCAAAACATTAACCGGATGGCTTACAAGTGTAAGCGTGGATTTTCATTAAACATTTACACGTCAACACAATAAATGTAAGAATGAGTCGTACCTTGATCCACATGAGCGAGTTATAGTACTCGAGGTCTACGGACTCCATGTCCAGCAGCTCTATCGTCTTGCCCAGCATCATCTTGTAGAATGGACGGATGAAGAACGCTGAAATAGAACAAAATACATGACATACATCATATGCAAACAGATGTAGGATGTTGGGTGAGTGCCCTGTGTCCTATTCCAGGACATGGTCTGTGCGTGTGCCATGTCCATCCATTAAATGGTTAGACGTGAACACGCCACAAATAGACAAAGTTTCATCATTATCATTTCAGGCCAAAGCCGTCGCCAGCAGTACGGCGGCCCCCTTGCGTGCGCACGTGTAGCCCGTGTGTGTGCGCACGTGTAGCTCCGTGCGTGTGCGCACGTGTAGCTCCGTGCGTGTGCGCACGTGTAGCTCCGTGCGTGTGCGCACGTGTAGCTCCGTGCGTGTGCGCACGTGTGACCCTGCCGATGAACTTGAAGTAGCTGAGGTGCTCCTCGTTGCACACGCCGCTGTTGGGGTTGATCTGCAGCGTGTAGTTGTCCATGATATAGTATAGATAGCTCACCATCTAACAGCTTCCCGTGGTACACCGCCATGCCGGCGACCCTGCCGATGAACTTGAAGTAGCTGAGGTGCTCCTCGTTGCACACGCCGCTGTTGGGGTTGATCTGCAGCGTGTAGTTGTCCATGATATAGTATAGATAGCTCACCATCTAACAGCTTCCCGTGGTACACCGCCATGCCAGCGACCCTGCCGATGAACTTGAAGTAGCTGAGGTGCTCCTCGTTGCACACGCCGCTGTTGGGGTTGATCTGCAGCGTGTAGTTGTCCATGATATAGTATAGATAGCTCACCATCTAACAGCTTCCCGTGGTACACCGCCATGCCAGCGACCCTGCCGATGAACTTGAAGTAGCTGAGGTGCTCCTCGTTGCACACGCCGCTGTTGGGGTTGATCTGCAGCGTGTAGTTGTCCATGATATAGTATAGATAGCTCACCATCTAACAGCTTCCCGTGGTACACCGCCATGCCGGCGACCCTGCCGATGAACTTGAAGTAGCTGAGGTGCTCCTCGTTGCACACGCCGCTGTTGGGGTTGATCTGCAGCGTGTAGTTGTCCATGATATAGTATAGATAGCTCACCATCTAACAGCTTCCCGTGGTACACCGCCATGCCGGCGACCCTGCCGATGAACTTGAAGTAGCTGAGGTGCTCCTCGTTGCACACGCCGCTGTTGGGGTTGATCTGCAGCGTGTAGTTGTCCATGATATAGTATAGATAGCTCACCATCTAACAGCTTCCCGTGGTACACCGCCATGCCGGCGACCCTGCCGATGAACTTGAAGTAGCTGAGGTGCTCCTCGTTGCACACGCCGCTGTTGGGGTTGATCTGCAGCGTGTAGTTGTCCATGATATAGTATAGATAGCTCACCATCTAACAGCTTCCCGTGGTACACCGCCATGCCGGCGACCCTGCCGATGAACTTGAAGTAGCTGAGGTGCTCCTCGTTGCACACGCCGCTGTTGGGGTTGATCTGCAGCGTGTAGTTGTCCATGGCCGAGTACTCGAACAGTCCGTAGTACGGGTTGAACATCTCCTTCGACAGCAGGAAGAACCACTCTCTGGCTAGACCACCATAGTCTAAACACAGAATGGAAGATAAGTTGATTAAATCTGTCCGTAAGAAACGAAACGGATCACTCGGGTTTCTGTCTGTCTGTCCATCTGTCAGAACAAATTTTGCTCCGAATCTACTGGACCGATTATCTTGAAATTTGGTACACACATGAACTTCTGTAACCCAAAAACGGACGCGTTACGGAAATAAATAAATATTGAGTATGGTGGTCACTTTTGGGGGACACAAAAGATAATTTGAGAAAAAAGTTTTTGAAACATAATCGGCTAACATATCAAATGCAAGGGTTTTCATTATATTTTTTTCATAATTTTAAAATAAACATTTTTGAAGTTATTCAAGAAATTCATCAAAAAATGTCAATCTTGCCCCCCTTATCTCCGAAAGGAATGAGCCATAAAATTTTAAAAATATGCAGATAATAGTTCTTTACCAATAGATTACAGGAAAACCTATAAGAATTCTATAGTGTGAATCAAACATGTTACACAAATGAAATTCGTTCGTGAACCTTTGCACGCGAGTCCGACCCGCACTTGCCCAGTTTTTATATGGAAGTGAACATCAGAAAAGTATTGCAGCAATGAAGATCGTCGTCGTCGCAACGAAGTTAATACGTAAAAAAAAGGGATTATATTTATTTTTTACCATTATATTTATTTAGTTCAGAAAACAATGATAATAATGTAATTGTTATTAAATAGAAGGACAGCAAAAATAAATAATTATATGGATTTGATAAGACTTGAAAGCATACGAAGAGACTCCGCTCCTAGTTTTAACGTATTCCACTTTTCCAAACAGACCTACAGTGGAAATAAAAACTGTGAAGACTGGTATAGTTAAACTCACCAAGTCCGACTTCTGATTCGAACTCGACCCAAAGCTTGGTCTTGAGCAAGTCCAGTCGACTGACGGAGCTGATGATGCGGTACGAATCCTCCAGGATTGAGTTGCGTCGCACTTTGATCTCGAACTTGTTTGGCACGTTGCTCTGGAAGAAACCAATAGAATAAATAAAGATTAGTAATTGAGAAGACGCAACGATTATGAGGATCACTCAAAACAATCCGCCGATACACGCACCATAGGCACAAAAGTACCTTAAGGAACGGCACATGGAGAACCTATATTATTTGGATCGAAGACATACACAAGATACTACCGACTTCCAAATTACTACAAAGCATAAAATAACTTTTATTTGGGAATGATTAAGTGTGAAGAAACAACCAAAAACACCGACTTCCGAAGTCGGTGTTATGCTCAATGATGAGTAACACGACTTTTTTTAAGTTTTAGGAAAATTGCAGACTCCGTAAGATTGTAATAAATCTTTATTAAATTATAATTTCTCAATATATTATTAATAAATCGTTTTGTATAGAATAATTCCCGTTCAAATTCAATAGTTTCCAACATATCCGTGTCTTATTTAGACAAAATAGTTTACAATTTCACGCGTTATTTTACAATCTTACGTCGTTTATGTACAAGTTTCATCGTGAGCCGACGCAGCATAAAAAAAAAAAATGAGTGTCAGCTTCCACAGGAAAAGTTGTTTGGTCCGGTGAAGATTTAGCTAAAACGGCATTGTAACATAACGTACCGGCTTGCGCAGCTGGCTCTTGAGGTACTCGTACTTGCGCTTGTAGTCGCGCGAGTAGGGCACGGCCGGCCCCGCGATCTGCGGGTTGGACAGCCGCGGGTCCTCCCACTGCGTCGTGCGCGTGTCTGCAACGGAGGGCCGTGGTGTCACATGTCACATGAGCTCGACAATGTATTTACTTATTTAAACCTTATGTACAATAGTGGTACATGGCCGGACTTAATGCATCACATACCTTTGACTATGTGCACTATGGTACACTCTTAAATAAACTTGAAGCATATGAAATCAGAGGAAATGTCAACAATCTAATAAAATCTTACTTACTTAACAGAACTCAAATAACACATGTAAACCAAATCAATATGAAAAGTAAACATGAAGTTGTATATCAGTCCTCAGAACGTATAGTTTCGTTTGGTGTGCCACAGGGGAGTGTTTTGGGGCCTCCTTTATTTATATTATACATAAATGATCTACCGAAAGGCATTCCTCAACCTCTGACACTATTTGCCGATGATAGCACCATAACGATACCTTGTAAAAGTGTTGATACTTATGAAAGTGACATAAATTACTCTATAAATTTAATGGTTAATTGGCTGGATGATAATAACTTAAAAATGAACCTAACTAAAACTAAATTAATACATTTTAATCAACGGATCAATTGTAAGAGTAATTTAAATATACGCTACGATGACCAGCCTATAGAAGAGGTCGATACAACTAAATTTTTAGGGCTCCACATTGATAAAAAACTGAATTGGAAAACCCATATCGAAATCTTATGCAAGAAAATCAGTGTCTGCCTATGCTCTGCACACATTGTCGTCGATAATAGGTGTGGAGGCGTTACTTACAGCTTACTATGGTTTAACAGAATCCCAGTTACGCTATGGTGTCATTTTTTGGGGCAACTCAACAGATAAAGACAGGGTGTTCAAGGCTCAAAAGAGATGCGTTCGTTCAATATTTAAAATAAAACCTACTGATAGTTGCGTGCCTTACTTTAAAAAATACAAAATGCTTACTTTGCCATGCCTGTACATTTTAGAGGTAGCTGTATTTGTCAAAACAAATCCAGACCGATTTACACGATTAAACGAAGTAGTCCCACGTAACAGGCGCGACAACAGTAGGATATGCTCTCATACTGCGAGAACATCCCTCATGCGCAAAAGTGTTTTCTGCATGGCTCCAACGATATTTAATAAATTGCCTAAAAGTTGGAGAGAACTACCCTTGTCACTTTTCAAAAATAAAATGAGATTTTTTTTAGTTAATAAAGTGTACTACAATGTTTTAGATTTTTTGAATGAAAAGGACTTTTCTATTCCGACTTCTAATATATATGGTTGAATAACAATTTAATAATGTGAATTTTAAATCAATTGACTTTAAGTGATACTATTTGACAGCATAAAAATGAATATACTGGACATAATTTAATTTATTTTTGACTATAATATACTTATACGTACTATAATAGCTTGACATCAATTATTATCTATTTCTTGTGTTTTGTAAAAAAATGTAATTTTTATACCTCTAAAATTTGTACGCCGTTATTGGCAAAACATGGACGCTCACAACATAGTAATTAATACCTTGCATGTCTGATTTGATTAGTCAGTTTATGTAAACGCATGTTTGACAAATAAATTATCTTTTATCTTCTTTTTCTTTTATCAAGGCATTCTTTAAACTTTACGTTAAAAAGACTACACTGTGGTAGGTTTACAATAAATATAAATAAGATTAAAAATTGAATTTTAACATTTCGGAAAGAATATACATATAATATATATAATACTAATAAAATACATATATATGCTAAAATAATAAACTAATAAATAGGATATATAATAATCATACCGATTAAGAGAATTCATAATAATCATGAACTTTTAAGTAGTGTTTTCGTAAATATGAACTATGAAATACAATACAGTACTTAATATTTTATGTGGAAAAGATCCTCTGTAAAAGATCATATTTATGGTGATTGCATAGTGGTAGCCCGCGAACATAAGAATAATCAATACATCGCTCTAACTTAGATTTGATGCATATTAGTTAGATTTTCGAGATTGAGTTGTATGCATCAAATCTAAGTGGATGTTGAGGAGTGAATATTCTTATGGTTATTATAGTGTAAATGCATACTTGTTACTGTCGCGGATCATATTTTGATCAAGATACAACCTAACACTGACCTGCAAATTGCAATAAACACAAGAAAAATTGAATTTCGCGAGCTACCACTACGGACCCCACTACCCCTTTAAGACGAACAATCAGCCAATGATCGCAAGCTGCAAAGTGTCCCCATACTCACTGTGGTCAATGAAGAAGATCCGTCCGTCAGTGTGCACGCGCTCCTCCCAGCCCTCGGGCAGCGCGCCCAGCTCGTCCGCCTCGGCCGGCGCCGGCGCAGCCGACGTGGGCAGGCTGGAGGCGCAGCCTGGGGGGGACATTATGTTACACAATTTTATAAACTTTTTTTTTGCGAATGATCTGTGCGTGTCATGCCTGAAAAAAAATCCCGTGTAAACGCACCATTTGTATAATTAAGCTTGCTCGATCACCAATCCCACACAAAATACAATGAAATGCAATAACTCACCAGTTCTGGGATCTATCCAAGTGGTGGTCTTCGCGTTGTGGTCGATGAAGAATATCCTGCCGTTTGGCGCTCTCTGCATACTCCAACCGGGCGGAAGACCTATATATAAACGAAAAAATAAAGTTATGTCGGTCCATACAACAATCGTTTACAGGCTCAAGTCAACAGTTAAATGATAAAGGATATCGTGTTTCCTAGCTAATTATTATTGGGCCGCAAGTTCTTCGGGATAGCTTGACACTTCTCTCTCTGTCAAGTAATTTTCAAAGAATGAAGTAAAGCTTAAAACATGCTTGTTCCAAAACTGTGGTGGTATGTAGTAAAAAGGTGCGAATTGAGTATTTGTATAATATTTTGCGCCGGAAAAATCCACTCAATCTGCACTGTATGTAACCATGGCTCCCATGGCTAAGCCTGGTACCTCATTTTATTTTGGGCCGATCATATGTAATCCAAAGATATCCCAAGGTCCCCGAATATGTTTACATCATCAGCCTATAATGCTCCCACTGCTGGGACAGGCCTCCTCTCTATGGCCCCATTGCGAATTGCTTGATGTAATATTTCATCAAATTTTCAGACAATGACAAAAATATTTGAAATATAACCACTCATATTTACCGTCACTGTTCGGCAGGTTCTGACTCTGCGTGCTACTGGCGCTGCTACTCCTGGTACTCTCTGTAGAGCCGTCCGTCTCGTCCTACAAACATAACTCCATGTAACAACAACACTGGATTCTACACCTTACGTACAAGCGATACGATCGCGTTTCCTTCGAGCGTTCAGCGTGTACTGGCAAACGTTTTCGTGGAGATACTTTTTTGTTTGCATATAGAATTGTCTTAAGAATGACAGTTTGACGGGGGAAAAGGTTCTTTATTTCACCGTCCGACAGTACACTTTTATTTACAAATGAGCGGGAAAATAGCATATTTGCACATTATAACCCCTAGCTGAAGTATTTATGCTTTCACAAATAAGCTTATATTTACTGTACAATTCAAATATTTGCTGGCCAAACTATATCACTTTACCCATAAACTAATGTTGTTCGTAGTTTGAATTTCCAGGATAAATAATTGTATAGTTCATCAGACAAACTAGCAGATAAAACTAGGACTGCAGTTACCAACTTGCCTAGTGCAGTTACCGTTTATTTACAGATGAGAGAAAACTTCTTTGAGTATTCAGTAAGAAAAAACAACTTCTGTACACAAAGAAATGTTCTTCATAATGCCATTGGAAAAAAACCAGTCCCATATCACCTAAAAGTCAAACAAGATGGTTTATCATTAAAGTAACTTAAAATAACAAGCCTTTCCATACCATTATAATAAAAATTTCAAAACCGCCAAAAAATCTACACTGAAGCATAATTATACAAACTCTCAAACTACATAATAAATACTAAATAACATTAAGAACTACAAGTTAATCAAGCGAAACAGCACAAGCAAACATGTATGTAGATACGATGTCAAATAGATAGAATGTCAAATTAGAACGAAATGTCAAAAGCGTTGTCAAATTAGCTTAGTTATTGTTAAATTGTGTTATTATGAACGCGGTCCTTTTTTAAATATTGTTGCTGTGAACTGCAGGCTATTTTAGATGTCATAAATATCAAATTGTAAAATATCATACTCAACAATTCACAGCATGTAAACAGTTTGTAGCACAAGCAATGTATAAATAGTTTCATTACATATTTTTAGCAAAGGAAGTGACAAATTAAAAGGTTTTCCAAATTCATGAGCTGAAAAATATAAAAAAAAATCCTTTTCTAAGCCTGCATAAAACTGGCCGTAAGCATTCAAAGATTCATTCGAAATTCATAGCACGGCAGTGCAAAAGCAAAGTTGCAAGACTTGTGCTACAAACAGCTTAAGTACCTAAAATATTAAGTACCATTGTCGCTTGTCGGTGTGTCTAAGGCGCGACGCGTGGCCTCGAGTGTTAGTGACGTAAGCAGACATCACAGTAGCATATTGTGCCTCACACTTACTCATAGACAATTTCCCAAAGCACTCTGCCATAGGCCTAGTGCGGGTTGCGACGCTAGTATAAACCATATTACGTTTCAAGAAGGTCTATATTGGAACAAAAGGTTTTGACAACAAAAGATTTTGAATCATATAACCCAAAAAACGAACAAAGACATACACAGACATTTACCTCGCACTTTTGAAATATTCTGTTCCAAAAATTACAACCCAAATTATTTGCTTGTCTAAATAGATGACAGTTAAAATAGTAACAATCATAAATATGATGACACATTCGAGCTTTAGAATGAGCCTGTCTCATTGAGTGACAGAGACAAACGCTTTACAAAAGCGAACTCTTTTTAAAGCACTATGTGACAAGTTAACAGTCATTTTACTTTGCCTTCTGTTACAAGTTGTATAAGAAAGAATAAATTCTCATCTAAATAGATGACACCAAATACCATTTTACGTATACAATAATCCACCTAACAAGCCTACCCGGCTACATCGCATCGCGACCCACACGCGGCCTCTGGTGTCTTACCTCAGAGTCCTCCATCGAGCTGGTCGTGGTCCTCCGCCTGCGGGTCCCCGGTGACGTCACGGGCGAGGCCCCTGTCGGCGTGCTGAAGTGATTCTCATCGAACGTTAGAGCGTCTTCTACTACTACTTCTGTCTGAGGTAGCGCCGTTTGAGGTTCAGTCTCGTTTTCTGTTACTTCCGTCGCGTTTTCCGTGATTATTTCTGCCGTATTTTGTGATTCTGTCGTATTTGCCGTTGCTGTTTCATTTTCTACTACTGTTTCGTTCTCTGTTACCGTTTCATTTTGTGTTACTATTTCATTTTCTGCCACAACATCATTTTCTATTACTGTTTCATTTCGCGTATCTGCCTCATTTATCGTCTCTGTCTCATTTATCGTCTCTGTTTCATGTGTTGTAACATTGTCCGTCTCCCCTCGACTGTCATTCTCTCTGTCATCGGTAGCTGTGACCACATCTACTTCGTCAGTACCATTTGCTTCTACAACGTCACTTGTATTTTTAATTTCAGTTTGTTCTGCTTGGGCTACAGTAGCTGTGTTTTGACTAGCACTGGCGTCACTTTGAGCGTCGGTAACGACTTCGTTAGCGCATACAACATCATCTTCTTCCTGAATCGTATTGTTTCTTAAATTATTATCACAGTCGGTTTCATCACTTATACTATTAGTTGCGTTCATCGCCGCCGCGTCAGCCACTGCGACGGGTTCGGGCGATCTGATTGGCGTAGAGAACGGCGTGGGGTCCGTCGAGTTAGTCTCCACACTTCTATTGCTTATATCCTCCTGTTAGACATTTACATTGGATAATACTTGACGCATAAACTTATTCGTGCAGTTCGACAAATAATTTCTATACAAAATCTGTGGTATATCTGTTTCTCTGCACGTCTAAGTTTGTGGCCCATTTTTTCTTATTATATCCCAGATAAACATTGGGCTTGTAAGCGTGAAGCATCAATGTGCTGTAGAATTGTCTATGAAAGTGAGGACAACACAGTGGATGTCTATGGTACACCCGTACCGATGAGCAAAGACTATAAATTAGTGTTTGTATGTATGAATGGATGTCTGAAATTTCCTGAAAGATCTCACATAAAAAACACATACACGTTGTTGCTTTAATTTTAGCATACATGTTATTATTTTGCAAATTTACAATTTAACATTCAGTATTATTGACAGAAAATAGCAATTTAAAAACCTTTCAGAAAAATTACCTAATTTGAAACCATGTACTCATTTTTAAAATACAATATTTGAAAACTTAGACAATATATTGCTTTATTACATATCTGTCATTCACATAAGGCCAGCGCCAGACATTCGTCGAAGGCAAGCAAAGCCACATAATAAATGAAGCAAAATATTAAGAACTCAATAGTCGATAGCACTAGCCTTAGCAATCATCATTTCAGCAGAAAGCCGTCCACTGCTGGAAATAGGCCTCCCCCAAGCGTCGCCACATCGAGCGGTGCTGTGCGTCGCGCATCTAGCGGACTCCCGTGGCCTTCACCAGAACCAATTCCCGTATTTTTTCTGTCAAAAACACCTCTGACATGGATTCTCGTTGCGTTGATATTGCGACTTCAATTTGAACGTTCTAAGTACGAGAATTGGCCTTTTAGTCATCGGTCTACCGAGGCCGTCTCAAAGCTGCGTTTTCCGCAAATATTTCCGCCTAAATGTCGGACACTGGCCTTACAATAACTTAACGTATTTGGCACAAGTTGCTAAAAAAAAAATGCTTTGTTCAGAGGTCAATAATTTGTCTGCGGCAAGCGAACATGCAATCTTAAACAACCATGCAACATTTGTAAATAACAACAATAATAGTAGTAATATTTGAAGCGAAATGTGTAGGTATTTAAGTTTTGAATAAAATATTGAAGTTGAGCAAAAACATGCTTTATTTAATTCCCAATAGAGTTGAAAAAGTTTTAGCTGCTGAGTGCAAATAAAAGGTAAATAAAAAATGAGTACACGGCTCTAGAATAATATTAAGTACTGGATGTCTGAATACGGTAAAATATTTTTTATTGTAAAAGTTATATAATCAAAACTTCTTTTACTATGACAACATAGAATAAAGTGATAAGTCAAGGACACTCAGTGTAAAATTTAAACTGTGTTGCACTGTCATAAGGTCTATTTTAGAAAGCAAAAACGTTAGAACTTTATTCTACGTTTCTAGTGAAGGGGCGTTGATAATTCAGACTCCCAGTACGGAAAAAAATGTATCGATTGATGTATTGTTAGTACGTAATGTCTATCGCTGAAGCCCATGCTGCGAAACAAAATATTTACTAACAGAATCAATAACTAACATAAATCCTCTTACTAACAAAATATAATTAATTTCAATGAATAAGTCTATAGTATGCATGCTTCCATTTATTGTGAAGTTCCGATAACGCTGCTATGGACTAAAAGGTCGTAAGTGACACCGGCGTTTCTTATGCCTTTCAAATCCGAATAAAACAAAAAACTGCTCAGAATTTGGAACAAACCAAATGTTCCAAATTCTGAGCAGTTTTTTGTTTCATAAATATAACAAATATTTCTTGAGTGGATAGGATAGAAGCGGTATAAGTTTTATAAATCGATCTTGAACCTAATACTTTAAAATGAGATAGTAATTCCCGCATATTGCCGTAATGGACTGACCGACAAATAAATATAAGAATAAATAGAAGGTATACATTAATTTGCAGACAGACGCCAACAAAACTTTCTGCGTTAATGACATTTTACAGGAGATCTAAAAGTCTAATAGATAAATGAGATTTCAAATCACAATTCCACACTGCATTCTGTTTCGTACCGTTTTTATTTCCATTCGCATGCATAACTTTCATGGATCATTCACTAACATTATATATTATTTTTTTTTTTTTTTTTTTTTTTTTTTTTTTTTTTTTTTTTTTTTTTTTTTTTTTATTTTTCCGGCAATAATACGAGCAAACATCCAACCGCACTACCTCACTACCCCAAATCATTCTCTCCTCAAAAGTTAACTCGTACAAGTAACCCGAGATGCTACTCTGGACAGAGGACAGTGGAGTCCCACCTGTTTATGGTTCTAAATCCATTCCGGCAATAATACGAGCAAACATCCAACCGCACTACCTCACTACCCCAAATCATTCTCTCCTCAAAAGTTAACTCGTACAAGTAACCCGAGATGCTACTCTGGACAGAGGACAGTGGAGTCCCACCTGTTTATGGTTCTAAATCCATTCCGGCAATAATACGAGCAAACATCCAACCGCACTACCTCACTACCCCAAATCATTCTCTCCTCAAAAGTTAACTCGTACAAGTAACCCGAGATGCTACTCTGGACAGAGGACAGTGGAGTCCCACCTGTTTATGGTTCTAAATCCATTCCGGCAATAATACGAGCAAACATCCAACCGCACTACCTCACTACCCCAAATCATTCTCTCCTCAAAAGTTAACTCGTACAAGTAACCCGAGATGCTACTCTGGACAGAGGACAGTGGAGTCCCACCTGTTTATGGTTCTAAATCCATTCCGGCAATAATACGAGCAAACATCCAACCGCACTACCTCACTACCCCAAATCATTCTCTCCTCAAAAGTTAACTCGTACAAGTAACCCGAGATGCTACTCTGGACAGAGGACAGTGGAGTCCCACCTGTTTATGGTTCTAAATCCATTCCGGCAATAATACGAGCAAACATCCAACCGCACTACCTCACTACCCCAAATCATTCTCTCCTCAAAAGTTAACTCGTACAAGTAACCCGAGATGCTACTCTGGACAGAGGACAGTGGAGTCCCACCTGTTTATGGTTCTAAATCCATTCCGGCAATAATACGAGCAAACATCCAACCGCACTACCTCACTACCCCAAATCATTCTCTCCTCAAAAGTTAACTCGTACAAGTAACCCGAGATGCTACTCTGGACAGAGGACAGTGGAGTCCCACCTGTTTATGGTTCTAAATCCATTCCGGCAATAATACGAGCAAACATCCAACCGCACTACCTCACTACCCCAAATCATTCTCTCCTCAAAAGTTAACTCGTACAAGTAACCCGAGATGCTACTCTGGACAGAGGACAGTGGAGTCCCACCTGTTTATGGTTCTAAATCCATTCCGGCAATAATACGAGCAAACATCCAACCGCACTACCTCACTACCCCAAATCATTCTCTCCTCAAAAGTTAACTCGTACAAGTAACCCGAGATGCTACTCTGGACAGAGGACAGTGGAGTCCCACCTGTTTATGGTTCTAAATCCATTCCGGCAATAATACGAGCAAACATCCAACCGCACTACCTCACTACCCCAAATCATTCTCTCCTCAAAAGTTAACTCGTACAAGTAACCCGAGATGCTACTCTGGACAGAGGACAGTGGAGTCCCACCTGTTTATGGTTCTAAATCCATTCCGGCAATAATACGAGCAAACATCCAACCGCACTACCTCACTACCCCAAATCATTCTCTCCTCAAAAGTTAACTCGTACAAGTAACCCGAGATGCTACTCTGGACAGAGGACAGTGGAGTCCCACCTGTTTATGGTTCTAAATCCATTCCGGCAATAATACGAGCAAACATCCAACCGCACTACCTCACTACCCCAAATCATTCTCTCCTCAAAAGTTAACTCGTACAAGTAACCCGAGATGCTACTCTGGACAGAGGACAGTGGAGTCCCACCTGTTTATGGTTCTAAATCCATTCCGGCAATAATACGAGCAAACATCCAACCGCAATACCTCACTACCCTAAATCATTCTCTCCTCAAAAGTTAACTAGTTCAAAGTAGCCCCGGGATGCTACCCTGGACAGAGGACAGTGGGGTCCTACCTGGTGATGGTTGTTCTGCACCTGGCCGGGGCTGCTGGCATGCTCGTCGTCGGCGGAGATGTGGAAGCGGCGCTGGAACTCTGTCGCAGCCGTCTCCATACGCTCGGCTTGCGATTCGGTGCTCATGTTGCGCCTGAGATTAAGGTTACGTATAAGATTTATTTAACTGCAGTGGGACAGAATAGGCTGAAAATAGAATAAGATTTTTTTAAGTAATTAGCAGAGGTCGGAATTAGTAGAGTTATTTATGTACTTGCATCGAAATGTTGATATTAATATGGATCTTCTCAGGATTTCTAATGGACAATCCCGTGTGGCCAACAATGTTACAAATAAATAATAACATTTTTTCTTTTGTTCTCACAAGCTATGTTGTGCGAACTACAAATGTGGCAACATCGCGCGTGTGCGCTTTTCATCCCGGGAATATGTTCCCTTGGGATAATTTTCGACACAAACGCGGGCGGAGCCGCGGGCGGTAGCTTGTAATTAATAAATGTATTTATTGAAAACTACGGGCCAACTTTTGACCAATATAAAATTTCCTTTCGAAAGTCATAAGGTAAATTTTGTATTGCACAAGTGACGCGAATATTTTCACAAATCTGCGATGTGAAGTGCCAGCAAAATATACTTACATGAAGGTAGGTCGCTCCCATTGCGTGGACCTCTCGATGTGGTTGACGTAGTAGGTCCTCCCGTTGGCGTCCTGTCGCTCCTCCCAGCCCGGCGGCAGTGGATCCCCTCCGATAGCCTGGAACAACACACATTTTGACGATTATGCTTAATGTATGAGCATCAAGCATGTATTGAGCTTAGGGGAATTTGGTCGAAATCTGTAAGACGCGTCGGGGGTCGATCGTTTACAATTAATCATTTTTCACGCTCAAAAACATACTTCTTCTTTCCGAGTATATTGTTAATTCGCTAGATTGTTTATGCCCAGTAGGTGGCTATGTTAATTGCAGCATCGGTGGAACTCATTAATTTCCCAAAGTACAGGTGTACTGTCATTTGGAGCACTCTAACATGTGGCTCATGTAATGAACATCCTACGATAGAGTAAGAAAGAACACTGAGTTTTTAAGAGACTACTGAAAACGAATCAGGGAGGCTCGGTCTGGATTAGAGGCCTTTATGTGAGTTTTCAAACGTACTCGATCGCGTTAACGTGAACGTCAGTGGACCAACTAAAAACGCGCCGTCTGTGACATTAAGGCGCCGGCCCCACTGCGCGCGGTCTAGCGGTCAGAGTTCAGACATCAGCGTTCCGCGTTCACTGTAATCTATGAGGAAATCGCGACGGTCAAAGTGAACGCGCGTTCTGTCGGAGTTCCACTTTTGCAAAAGCTCGCGATGTCCGACGAGATCTAAAAGCTTATTGGATTAGTGAGTAATACAATTCATCTTCCTAAGATGTACTACTATCAAGATCAAGTGCGACAAGTGAAATTTGGTTTTCAGTAAAAAGAGCGTGTGACGACAATAACTGCTAAAGATTACTGAACTCCAGATTTCTAGACCGTTTGCTATGTGCGCATGTGTGAACACGAACCGCAGAACTCAGACCGCCTTGGCGGTGTGTTCGGGCCCTTTTTTTTAGGGATGGGAAATCATCAAATGACTTCTTCCGCTCTGGGTGGAGGGGAAGGGCGTGTCAGACTCTTACTGACTAAAACCCATCCGTGGTCCTTCTAAAGCCCTTTTCGTTCCAGGGCCGCGGTGACTCTTTCGGACAAATTCCTGATAGGCTCTGGCCCTAGCGGGCCCCGTCTCCTATGCTAACATCTCTTTGAGGCGCGCGTGAAACACAACGCGCCATCGACCCGGGCCTGGTGGTGATCGGACAGCGAGCCACCCAACGCTCGCCGTCCGCAGGCCCGCGCAGTACGTGGCCAAAGTGACCCCTGCGACTCCCGACGCCCGGGGCGTCTTCTGTAGTGTTCGGCCCCTAAAGTTAACATTTCGATCCTCATGATTTGACATAAGTATAAGTGAACCTTTACAATTACATTAACGCGATCGAATACGTTTAAAAAGTCGATGAGGCCCTCAGTGAGTTTCTGTGTCATGTGAAGGGCTTAAATGATATGCGTATTGGATATTTTAAGAATGATAAAAAGGAGCAATAAAAAAAAGCAAAACTAAAAACAACAGATATTAAAGCAAGCATTCCGAGCGCCAATAGCTCGAATGTCGGTGAACCCAACTCCCAAAATCAAACACGTAGGGTAAAAGCCGGATAGTTGCCACACTTTTTATAAAAATATATAATTATTATATATTTAGTTAGTTGTCACTTTATTCATAAAACGGGTAGGTACTTTGGTTTATTATCTTCAAATTTGTAAAAGTAAAGAACATTATTTTTAATATTTCCAGAATATTGGCGATTTTTATCGACCTCTAAATTTTGTGACATCTATGCCATATGGGGGTTAGTTGCCTAATCCATGTAAATTACGTTTAGGATAGGTGCCCCGCCGAGAAAGAAGATTTTTATCGCGCAAAAACTTTGATCGCACCTTGCCTTCCCATGCAATCGCACAGACACATGCAACACGGTCTACTTAGTTGTCGTTGTAAAGTCTCTCGATTGATAAATAAAATAACATGTGATTCATCCGCGAAGCTAGAGTTATTAAATTCGAGGCAACTATACCCCTGGCGCAACTATCCTGGTTTTACCCTATTATGTAATAGTGTGCATTTCATTCAGTAAATGAAGTATTTACACTGAGTCATGAATTCATGATTGTTATAATCACAATCATAATCATGCTCACTATTTTAATCATTTCACTGATTTATTTAAATGTCTCAAGATATAGGCACCAACCGACTACGCACTGAACTGCATGGCCACTGCAATCTATTCGTGCAGTCGGTTAGCAGTCATGATGCAGTCATGTCAATGTGGAATATGCATAAACATGATCATACCAGTTTATCGATAAAAATACAAAACTTAAATACTAAATTCATTTTATTTTTTGTTAGTGAGAACCTACTGAAAGTTGATCGAAAAAAAAGGAGATATTAACCTTTTGAACGCCATAGTCATATATACGTGACAAGCTAGCGCGTGCCCTGTACGCCAATTGTCGCAAATATGTGACAAAAATACGGAGAATTTGTGGCTTGGTGTCGGGGGCATGCCGATGCGTTTATGCTCTGGCGTCCAAAAGGTTAGCAAATGTAACCTTTTGAACGCCATTGTCACATATACGTGACAAGCTAGCGCGTGCCCTGTACGCCAATCGTCACAAATATGTGACAAAAAGTACGGAGAATTTGTGGCTTGGCGTCGGGGGCACGCCGATGCGTTTATGCTCTGACGTTCAAAAGGTTAGACAAAAATATCTGTGCCTCTCTCGAAAACGCTGTTTTCTATGACAGCTGTAACGTCAGAGGAACTATCAACTTTTAATCTTATAACTGCGTCGCTGATGAAGATATTCTAAAAATCTTTCATATTTGTTGCTACACTTAATAAGTTTTTTATTTGCCAAATATAATATTATTGATCATATGCTGTGCGGTGGCCATTTTGCAAATATATGACGCATATTTCCTCAACCTGTTTAGGTCACTAACTTTGTAAAAAAAAAAAAAAAAGTTGCGTCCTGCTTGGTTTTTTTTCTTAACTTGCATATTCTCTATTGTATAAAAACTGCACCCAAACTGCAATTTCACAACTGGCGGGCAGTTCACATGCAGCCAGCCTTTTTGGAGCCTTAATCCTGGCCACACTCAAAGAAAAGCTCGATAAAAATAAAAATTGGACATACACTAGCTACTCGCGGGGTGTCGACCAGCTGCCAGTCATCGCCGGTGAACGATGGGACCGAGCAGCACACGACCTACCACGAGGAACCACTCTACAATGTACTCGACAAAAGCAATACGAAGCAAGGATGTAGGGGGGTGAACAAAGCATTAAATAAAAATAAAAAAAGAAATATGACCCTTTCAGCTCTCAGATAGGCGACTGACGAAAATCTGGCGTGGCAGTATTTTTCTATCAGTCACGATAGCGTCTTTTTATCGCTTTGTTATCTGCAACTGCTAGTGTTACAATGGTGACTTTGCACATCGAAACAATTGAACATCTGCTCGACTCAAACTCAAACTCAAATTATTTATTTCAATTAAACCATTTACAGACACTTTTAAATTGTCAAAGTTGGTCAATCAAAAGAGATGAAGCTATTTGCACGTTCCAAAGCGTAGATCTCTATGGAGAAGAACGTGCAAGAAACTCCAGGGACACTCTTTTAACTCTAAGTAAAGCATTGAAATGTGAGCTTTATACCGTGTGGACTACAGTCACATTCCGGATGACTGGCTGTGCATTATGCCAGCAATGCGTCGATCATTATTAAGTTCATTACACATGCAGCACAGTATAAACGTCACAATCCATGCTGATACGCTGTGTAAGCTTTAATATCACTCGTTAGTTGCTTACACATTTACTTGATTTTATTTAGTTAAGCATGTAATCGAACCGATCAAAAAAATCTGTAGGCAACTTTACTTTCAATAGAGCCGTTATAGCATCAGAAAGAAAATGTAGCTTTTGTGTGCCTTGACTGGGCCGCGTATGCCAATTAGCTGCTGACTGAAGATAAGCTTCAGCTAAGCATAATTACTATTACCAAAAAATGTCCACCTGATCAATTTCGGCCACGGAGACGAGCCTTCGGCGCGGTAGATATTACATTGCACAATTGTGTGTGCAAACACAGATGCACTCCCACTTCCATAATCCAAGCCACGCGCTTGGATTACACGCGCGTGGTACACCTCGATGTAGCCGCGCACGCGGGACCGGGCACTGTGCCATAAGTAATAACAGTATCCTCACCGGCTGCACAACTCCCTGCTGCGGCGAGGGCTCCACCAGCTCCCAGTCGTTGTCGGGCGCGGGCGCCTCCGCG
>NDFZ01004551.1:70400-92565 GCA_002192655.3 Mamestra configurata
TGTCGGGCGCCGGCTCCTCCGCGCCGGGCTCGCCCACGCGCCCCACCAGCGCGTGGTACACCTCGATGTAGCCGCGCACGCGGGACCGGGCACTGTGCCATAAGGAACGATAGATCAATTGGAGATAAGGGTGATAATAATAGATGAAGCGTAGTTGATAATGCATTAGAATACGGAAATGTGCTCTTCATTGCCGTACTTTATACATTGTTCCTGTGACCAGGTTTTTGCAAACACCGTAAGTTTCAAATCAATCGCGTAAAATAGTACAATTGTGGTGGCATTGATGCCGCTACTTCTCGGTCCCAGAGACCGGAAGTCCATAGTTGATGAATTTTCCATACATCTTGTGATGCTTGCCAGGCCAACGAAAGGTTGGTTCCAGTGTATCGGAACCAGAAGCCTCATTGTGAGGGGTGAGTAGGAACTGTCTGCGGTGATGCCCCAGCGAGTCGGGGTAATGATATGATAGTGAGTCGGGATTATGCCTCAGTGAATCAGGGTGATGATGCTCTTGTGTGTGAGTCGGGGTCGTGATATCCCAGTGAGTCGGGATCATGCCCCAGTAAGTTGGGATGATGGCCCAGTGAATCGGGGTGATGATGGAGGCTGAGGATGCTGACCAGAATAACTAGAATAACTCTGGAATCGTCCGCTGCATGCTGGTGGTCAGGGTACCCGTAGAAGCCGTGGGTACTGGCTGGCTGTGTGACTTGCTGTTCGAGAGCTTGTGGAAGTCATGGTGATGGCGTCACGATGAAGTGGCTGCACGAAGGCTACCCGAGCGATTGTCGAGGGTCACCACTATAGAGGTATGCGGAAAAGGGTGGTAACGTCCCGCAAAACTCCATTGAAAAGGGAGGTTCCTCCGACCAGACGGAATGTTGTGTCTGGTGGACAACTGCCCAATGGTTAATATTTGGGTCGTTGTGTATATTCAAATCGCATGAAAAACTTTGATACCGCGATGCAGATTTGACTTCATGTCATTAGTTCGTATCTGGCGGTACAGATGTCACTACAAACTATTTGTTTTTGAAAACACACATATATTGTAAACTACAAAATTTGTTTGGGATTTGCTGTATTTAAAATGATTTGTTAACATTATATCGGAAGTTTATAATATGTCGAAGTTTTATTACAATCTTACGGTGTTTGCAATAATCCGGTGCAGTTTATTAGGAGAGAGTCAAAGTATCAGATCTAATATAATGTTCCAAATGTTCTGAAAAACTAAGAAAATTGATATGTATCTGAATGACACAAGGATTGTTTCAGAATAAACGCGATACAGGTTAACTGATAATGAAATTTTTATTTCTTATTTTTTTAGATCATTTTCTACAGTCTGTTAAGGCTCAGTGCAATCTTTTATGCAGAAAATAAACGATTGCACTGAGCCTTAACAGAGGATGTAATACTACTAAATGCTGTTGTAATGCATTTAAAAAAATAGAAATAAACCCTTACATAAACGTGGAATATTCAGACAACCTGTGTTGTAAGTTTTACTTACGGCCGGTCTCAATTACGAATCTAACTTTGACCAACTTCCAACGTTTCAGATACTGTTGGTAGCTAATTTGACAGTTGGTCATAGGTAGATACGTTATTGTGACCGGCCGTTACTGAATTTATAAGTAAAAGGCTAGGTTTAGAAGGAGAATTGTAATATTTATTGTTAACATAATAGTTCTTTAGTACCATGTCTGCCAACATGACAGAAACATTTTTTTTTTATGGATGGGAAATCATCAAATGACTTCTTCCACTCTGGGTGGGGCGGAAGGGCGTGTCAGACTCTTACTGACTAAAACCCATCCGTGTTCCTTCTAAAGTTCTTTGCGTTCCAGGGCCGCGGTGACTCTTTCGAACAAATTCCGCAACCCTGGTTGACAGAAACATTGCAAACATAATACTGTAGTTAAACACTGATTAAATACTCAAATAACACAACACTTCAAGCACACAAGTTACACAAAGGGGGTTAGCAGGGTACTCACAAGCTCTAAACATTTCATACTGGGATCTCCTACACAACAGAATTTGTAGGTTAAAAAGCAAAGTTGCTTAGCCAATTAAAACACCCAAATATTAATGATTATATAGACACCATAATTTTAAAATTTGAATTTATTTACTTACGATGCACCCCGGGAGAGGTTGTCATTTTTTTTTTTTTTTTAAATTATATAGTTATATAGTGTTAGCGTAAGGTACTGATGTTTTGATTCATAGTGAAAACCGCATGAAAATCCAACATGCAGTTTAAGTTCCCAACAGACTGTCTGCATTTCAACAGCACTTGAACTAAATTGCAGTTTAGATGCTTTTAGTTTTTATGCAATCGATATAACTGCATCGAAACTGGCAACCGATAACGCAATCCGCTGCATGCCAACTACATCTAAACTGCAATTTTGCAGCTGATGTTCAATTGCAATGCAGCCGGTCTGTTTAGCGCCTTAGAAGTTTTTTTTTTTTTATGAGTGGAGAGAGAGAGAGGCTTCTCGCAGTTCAACCTATAAGGTTGTCGACTGCTTAACCGGGCTTGCCTGTGGTGGCCTTAATATAATATTAAAGCCTCCAGCCAGGGCTTAAAAAACTTACAAACTAAGCGACTACACGCTAAGGGCACCCCCTGTGGGGTACGGGCCTCGGCTTAGGGCGTCGCTGGGGAGAGGACAGCTAGGGACGGGCTGGATCGAACTGGAATTATTATTAAGGGGCGAATTTAAGACTACAGGCGGGGCGGCGCGGGCTGGCTCGAGCAAGGGTCGGGCGGATGTTGACGGACAGGTCGCGGCGGGCCTCGGCGGCGAGGGCGGAAGGACGGCGGTCGTGGTTTGCGAAGAGTGCTGGTCTCTTTGCGACTCTCTTGGAGGAGAGTGGTAGAGTCGTCGGGCGTGATCGCCTTAGAAGTACTAAGCGGTCACAGATATAGTTACCGGCACGTATGTTGGCAAAGACTTTCGTAGTGGGGGAAGTTCGCGCACGCACAATGGGGGCTACCGTTTTCGTTCTCACTAGTTGGCGCCACTGTCGAGTAAGGTCCATAAGCATAGCATTAAAGTTGTTATTACGTGCATGTGAACAAAGTTAGAAGGGAAATAATGTATGATGCCGTAAACGTGCGATTTAATACAACATAGATAGTGTCGCAGTGTTACGTGGGCTCATCATAATGGAGAAAAGAAGGACAGATATATATATATATATATATATATATATATATATATACCTCCGAAAAAAAAAATACAATGCAGTGGTCGGTAGAACCGTAACTTAATCTGCCATAGTCAGGCTGTTTTAGTAAAATATTCACAAAAATCACAACAAATGAGTAAATAAACTCTTGACAAAAGCCAATCAACAGTGAAATTTGACATTTCGAAGACCTCAAGCTACACTAGCGCCTCTAGCGGCGAATCCAAACGCGATAGCCCTCATTTCATAAACTTTTACATGCGCGAACTTGCCCCACTACGAAACATCTTTGCCAACTTGCGTGCCGGGAATTATACTTAAAGTAACTTTGTTTTAAACTATGCAGAGCTTAAATACATCGTAGACATTATCATGTATCACGCCTCATCGATGTAATTCGTCCAATAGCCACCATAATGAGACTTACTCTTCGTTATATAGATATATATATATCATCGGATGTTTGGATCAGATATATAGTAGGCGCCAGATAATCGTGGAATAACGGTCATTGACCCACCTACAATTATTGACATTTTTAATTTGAAAAACGGAATTAATGACACAAAGCTGTCCCGAATCATCATCTCTCGTGATCCTTAACATTGTCTAATAATGAAAAACGATTCATATTTAATTGTTCAGGTACCTATGAACAGTTATTAGGGAAAGGTCAATGTACTTTATTCCACATTTATCTGGCGCCTACTATAGCACGTCTTGCACCTTAAACTTTTTTAAGTACATGTTGCTTGCTCCACTTTGTCACATAAACCTTCAAAGGATTTAGACAAGTGGTCTGTCTACCTGTAGTGTAAATAAATGTATTAAAAAAAACTTCCAAAGTTGGTGCTCAAAGTGCATACTCATTGATTAGTAGAAAAAAGAACACGTCATTGGCAACACACACTCAAAAACACTCACACAGTTTTGTTAGTAAATACGACAACCAACAAATAAATAATAATAATAACACTAGTCAACAAGATTTTGTCACAAGGAATTTGCTTACTAATTGCGAATTACCTACCTACCCTTATTCCAATTTTAATTAATGGTTCTAATGTTTGTAAATAGGTGAGTACAATTCACCTAAATTTCTTTAGGAAATTAATAAGTTTACCTCTGCTGGTGATACTTTGTTCTTTAAGTATCATACTCTGGGTGCATCGTCCTCACATAATATTAAATTAATTTTTGTATACCAAATTTTGTAAAATGATTATTTGAAAAGAGTAACCATGGAGTTTCTTGTCCGTTCTTCTCCATGAGAATCTACCTTTCCGAATGGACAGTAGAGTCACTTTATTAATGTAACATTATTATTTTACTGAACTGTAAATGATGACGTTCAAAAGTGCCGTTTAATGGCCTAATTGAAATAAACGTTTTGACTTTGACTTTGACTTTTCCAAAATCATATTTATTTGGTTTTGATCAGGTCTAGTTTTTGTGTTACAGCTACTACCAGTAACATAATTTTCCCTTAAGCTTGTAAATTACGTTTTTTTTTTATTTTTCAATAAAGTAGCTGTTATTTCAGTTTACTGAGTTATTTTGAGCTTATATAATGTAGAAAATGTGTTCAAATGATTCCGTCAAGTTTCTTTTCATTTATGGTGAAATTATTTTTAAAACTCAAAAAAGAAATTCTGCACCATCACATTAAAAAAAATGTGAGCTTTATTTTGGCATTTTTTAATATAAAAGGATAATTGAGTATACTGACGTGCCATCTGCTACACAACTAATCCTTTAATATGATAACGTGCCTGTATTAGAATCACCTGAAAACTTCAGTTTTCGTCTCAAAGCATCACTTCAAAATCATGTGACAAGAAAACTGTTCGTGTCTCGATAATTCTAATTTCAGTTCTATGATACTTAAGCATGTTCTTAACATAATTAGTTAAAAAAAATCTTGTGACACACAAAAAGTGTTTTTTTGTTGACCAGTGTAATTAGAAAATAATATACCTTGTTAGGATGGGTAGCTAAAATTAATACGGATGCCGGATGATTCATACCGCTACGAGGAATTGTATTCCTATCTTTTGGTTCAATATTCTGAGAACTGCAAGCTTTTACGTAACATAATTAGAATTTTGTATCGAATTTGATTTCAAAGAAATTCACATTATAATTGACATACATTTTTTATTTTTTTTTAAGGATGGGAAATCATCAAATGACTTCCGCTCTGGGTGGAGTGGAAGGGCGTGTCAGACTCTTACTGACTAAAACCCATCCGTGTTCCTTCTAAAGCCCTTTGCGTTCCAGGGCCGCGGTGACTCTTTCGAACAAATTCCGCAACCCTGGCAGGATAATTGACATACATACATAATTGATTGATACATTTTTTTAGCAACAAATAATGAATTTACTCAAAGTTTTCGATCGATTTTGCTCCCGTAAGGCCCACTTACCAGATTTATTTGTTAACTCCGAGCAGCCCAAGGCCATTTGTATGAAATGTTTTTGGTTATTTAACCTCGTGTTATTGGGTACTAACTTGGAGTTAAAAAACACTTCTATCACACTTCTTCACTTCTATCGGCAGTCTTTGGGGACTGCCGATAGAAGTGAAAACTAAGTATCTTGTGAATTGTATCGTCAAGCTATTAGATTATTATTTTTCGTTCGGTGACGATGACGCGACTTCCATGATTTTTGTTCACTCTAAAAATGCTCAAGGCAAGGCGCTTAAAGAAGTTTTCACTTCAAAAAAATAAGTCTGGTATGCGCAAGTGGGCCTAAGAGTACATAGATCCTAAAGAAATTATTGACAATATATTCATTCTCACAAAATTCTCTTGGACAGCCCGCTACATATATCTATATTTTTCAGAAAATTATTTCAAAGGCCAACTGTTTTCTATGAAAGCTGCCATAGCGAAAACCATTTTGATATATTTTCAAATGGGACGACCATTATAAAAAAACGTTTACTTAATCAGTCAAAACCTCAAAGTAAGCACAAATCATCCTTCATACAAAAAAATATTTAAAAAAATATAATACGAAGCCCACGGCATGCTTAGAGCATTACTTACACAGACCTGCGCGGGCGCAACGGGTACTTAACGACGTTGGGGCGCGCCGCCGCCGCCGACTCCGTGGCCACGGCGGACAGCGGGACCTCCACCATGCCGAGGAAATCGTCGCGGGTGAGGCGGTTCTCGTCGAACACCTGGATGAGGAGCTTGTGCTCTGTGGGTTTGACCTAGAGCAAAGGAATAGTTTTACATTTTTTATGACGAAAGGAGGAAATAATGATTATGATTAGATCAATGGCTTGAGAGTCACTAACACTGTGGCATCGTACTGATACAAAACGATCGTGACGGAAATACGCGCGTTTTTTGTTCTGCAAAACCGAAAAGCGCCCTCTGTCGGCGCGATGACACGATTCGACTTGCCGTATAAATGAATGCGTATATGCGCGATTATCACTTTGTTTTAGAACGACGCCATATTCTATCAGTGACAACGTTTGTTAAAAACTCCAAAATGTATGTTTTATGCGCTTTTTTTGAGGATGGGAAAATTATCAAAAGACTTCTTCCGCTCTGGGTGGAGCGGAAGGTCGTGTCAGACTCTTACTGACTAAAACCCATCCGTGTTCCTTCTCAAGCCCTTTGCGTTCCAGGGCCACGGTGACTCTTTCGAACAAATTCCGCAACCCTGGCAGGCTCTGGCCCTTACATTTTGGCATTTCGACAGGGTTTTTTCGGTTCTGGGTTTTTTTTTTTATAAATGGTGGACAAGTCACTTAACGGAAACTGTTTACCACCACTTTTATAGAATGATTTTTTGATGACCATCATATGTTCAACGTGTTATAAAGTCAAACCGCCTTAAATTTCGACCGACCTGCATCGATTGATGAGACATCAGAGTCCACAATCGATTGTTTTTGGCAACGACGTCAAAATCAACAAGAAATTGAACAACACAAAAGCTAATCAAAATGGCACTCACCCGAAATACAAACTCCTGATTCCATGTTGGGTTCAGTGTCTGAAATAATAAAATTACGCATCAACGATATGCAAAATTCGTTCGGATAACATTGACTCAATGACCTTTATAATTGACTCATCATTACAATTATAAACACAAAATATATAGGAGGACAGGGGATTTCCCGGTTGGAGGCTAAGACCTATGCAATTTTATCTTAGCCCGCTTAGGTGACGTAATTTTACATACTAGTGTGCCAACTCTGTATATATATGGATTAGGCGCACAATACTCAAAATGACATATTGATACAAAATGACATATTCGCAAATTGTCTTTTCATATCACAATATGAATTTCGAGGTGTTGACATAATGCGAAAATAGCATTATGCGAAATGGTATTTTGCGAAAATGTAATTTTGCTAATGTGGCGTTTTGCGATGTGGCGTTTTGCGAGTGTGTTTCAGAATATGACAATTTGTGAATGTGACATTTTGCGAAATTCCAATATGTAATTTTGCGAATGTGGCATTTTGCAAGTGTGGCATATATTGTAATCCGTATATATGTCACCGGAAAATGGCAAACGCTGTAAGATTGTAAAATATCGCGTGAAAATGTAAACTATTTTTTCTAAATAAGACACGGATATGTTGGAAACCAAATTTGGATGGGATTTATTGTACTTATACAAAACGATTTATTAATATTATATCGAGAAATTATAATCTAATACAGATTTATTACAATCTTACGGAGTCTGCAATTTTCCGGTGACATATATAAATGAACAAATAATAACGGCCGCACGGGTCGATCTCCAAGGTTAAGCAACGCTTGCCGAGGTTGATCTATGGATGGGTGACCAGATTCCTTCGTGCCTCGGAAAGCACATTAAGCCGTTGGTCCAGGCTGTCATTTGTAGATCTTTGGCAGTCGTTACGGATAGTCAGAAGCCAGATAATCTGACACCAGTCTTGCCAAGGAGTACCGTGTTACCCAGTTAATGGGTTGTGGAGGTCTGGTAGGCAGCCGCTCCATGGAAAATACTGATATTCAGCTGAATCCGGTTTGACTGGAAGCCGACCCCAATATAGGTGGGAAAAGGCTAGGCAGATGATGATATATAAATGACCAAAAAAGATTGACGTGTACAAGTGTTACGTTTACCCTACTTACAAAATAAATATCATTAATGATTATTTATCAAGTACGAGGAATTCCCTCAGCTATGCAAGCTAAGCTCAACTTATTTCATATATCCTTAATAATCTTTTTTTCAAGTCATCTTTGAGATAGTTTGCAGCCTCCTTCACGTTATGGGCACTTTAAGCACGGCATGCAAGTCATTTAATCTACTCGTATACTAACACTAGTGGCCCGCCCCGGCTCCACCCGAACGTATTTTTTTTCTATTTTCTTTCCTAATAACCTTCTCTTGACAAAAACAAACACAACAAAAAAGCATTTGCGAAATTGGTCCAGCCGTTCTTGAGTTTTGCGCTTAGCAACACATTTAGCGATTCATTTTTATTTATATAGATAATAGATAATGAAGTTTTTTGTTTGTACGCGCGTAATATCTGGAACTACCAGTCGGATTTGGAAAATTCTTTTTGTAAATGATAGCCACATATTCATGAGAAAGGCCCTAGCCTTACGGGAGCGGGAAATTCCTACGGGAAGGAAAAAAAAAACGGGATAGAGTCACCGCAATCACATTGGAAATCGAACCGGTCTACAAATCTCTATTTTGCCAAGTTGTGTTCGCAGCGCAGCGGCCTATTTCAGAGGGCAACTGATTTCATGCTTTCCATAAAGCTAGTTAGTTTAGCTCTTGATCATCAACCGGCTTTATAACAGTGTTACGCGCCAGAATTAATGTCGGGTACATTAAGTTACTACTAGCGCCATCTAGTATCGAGTAGCAGAACTAGTAGAGTCAAGTACCTTCTAGACATTTCTTTGCCAGAACATTCTACACTTCTCGATATCTGGTCAGTCGGCAGCGGTAGTTACGAGTACTTTCCAGATGTTTCGAGAATGGAAGTTTCTAGAATAAACTGACCTATATAAGGAGCGCGTATTCCGCGACCGGGTCAGTATTGGATTAGCGATACAAGCGAATACTTCGAAAGCGAACTTTAAGTGCGATTAAAGTGATCAGTGGTGAAGTTGTGTGTAATAATTAGTGAGTTTAAAGTTGTAATTAGTGTTGTTAAATTAAAGTGTCATTTTGGTTATTGAATCGGCTGTTTTTATTGTCACGAACCCCAAGCTCGTAACAATACTAAGATAAGAGGAAGCAAGATAGAATGACATACCTTTTTCTTGGTTTTGGTGAGAAACGTCTCAATGGTGACGTCACCATCGACCTTCTGAAGCTCCACCCGCACATAAGGGTCGCTGAAACATACAAACAAGACTTATAAGTGTTAGGTTTCATCATCATCTCCCTGCTCTTGTCCCTTGTTAATAGGGCTGGGGCACCACGTTTACTTCTTGCATTCCGTCCTGCCAACCGTCACGCTATCACTGACTCTAATTTCTTTTTTTCAATCAATCATTTATTTCTTTGCAAACATGGGTATAGTACATAGGTATTTTTTATAATTATAAAGTTCTCCATATTTTACCGTCACATAGGCATGCAAAGGTTTACAATTTCACATATTAATTAAAAAATAAATGACAGATCATTGGAATTACAATAAACATATTAAAAAAAAAGAAATTTCAGCGTCATTTCATGAATAAAAAAATAGTAAAATTAAAAAATAAGACATTGAGCAGATCACAATAATTACATATGTCAATCAGAATAAAAGTATGTCAATCAGTTCGTGAATCATCATTAAGAAAAATAGTCAATCGTGTAATAAAAAAAATAAAAAAATAAAATAAAAATCTTTTACTTCAGACAGAGTCCATTCATTGGTTAGTATACAAAAGCTTAGAAACTAGTGTTTGTACTTATAACTACCGGAACAAACTTCAATTATAATAAGTTTTCATAATAAAAAATTCGTTTAGCGCTCTTTTAAATTTTAATGTAGTATTTTTTTTATATGGGTTTGCTCTTGACTCTAGTCTAGGTCATAGATTACAGAGACAAAGTCGACGATGGAGCGAGCTTACCCAGAAGAAGCCGCAAGCAAAGCGAACCGTTCGGAAACACAGACGCAGGCAGAGAATTCCACTCCTTTGCTGTGCGCATTATAAAAGACGTTTGGAAACGTTTAGTGCGAATTGGCGGAATATCGTAGTCATATTTTTTATAATATTAGGTACCTACTCTATTGTATACGAGTGGAGCAGTACCAAAAAAACTTTTTTTCATTAGTCTTTCATATTATTGCTTACACAACCCATCACATTTATTATATTCATAACTGTTTTAGTCACATGAGATTTTAAGGTTCCATCAATATCAAAAATTTAGTCTTCAAAAGGTCAACAAGCCATGTTTAATACTCAAGGATACTCTCCGTCTGGGGAAGGCGGAAGCGGATGTACATAACCAGCTTACCAATTAAAACGACATATTGGTTAAAAACAGAACCGTTCATTTTTGTTTGGAAAGAAAAAAAGGGTGTATATTATCACAGAACTGAGATGCATACAAATTATGGTTCGTATGGTATTGAAATAAAATAATAATAGCCTCTATTTTCTCTGACTTTCGTATACACAATATTTGTTCATCTTAACTACATATTATTCCAAACTATATATTACTAAATCCGCGCGAACGAAGTCGCGAGCGAAAGGCTAGTTTAGAATAAAAATAAAATGGGAACTTCACTTATTTGTTTTGTATATCTAAACTACTTAAACTAAACTTAAATTACAAAATTACAAATGTTTAATGTTAATTGTACTGTTGCCAGGGTTGCGGAATTTGTTCGAAAGAGTCGTCGGGTTTTAGTCAGTAAGAGTCTGACACGCCCTTCTGCTCCACCCAGAGCGGAAGAAGTCATTTGATGATTTCCCATCATTAAAAAAAATAAATAAATTGTACTGTTTCTATAAATTTTTTTATTCGTTTTTCTCATCAGCTACCAGGTCAGGCTGACTTGCGACATAGGCCTCCCAAAGTTCCCTCCACATTCGTCGATCCCATGCTATCCTCCTCCAACCCTTAGGTAGATCCTCCCATATTTTTGTCTGCCTTCCTCTACGTCTTTTTCCGTCTCTTGGGTACCATGATGCAACTTTTTTGGTTAAAGTTACAACTATGGCATTAGTATTTCCTAAATTATGGTGTTGGTTGTCAAACCCGGACCCATAGCTGGGAATAGTTTCCCAATACTCTCGCTTTGGTTGTTTGACGGAGGACCTGTGACCATTTAGGTTACTTTGAACAGCTCCTGCATATTCATAACATCGTTACGACATGCGACAGTGCAAACTAACCTCTCAATTAGTCGCGGAAACAAAGCTGCACGTGCCTTGAATTTATATTTTCCAGTCAAGCTAGTAATCCTAGATTACTATCTACACTAATATTATAAAGAGGAAAAATTTGTATTTTTGTGTGTGTGTTTGTAATTAATAAACTCAAAAACTACTGTGCCGATTTAAAAACTCCTTTCACCATTGGAAAGCTACATTATCAGCGAGTAACATAGGCTATATTGTATCCCCGTATTCCCACGGGAACGGGAACTATGCGGGTGAAACCGCGTAACGTCCGCTAGTAACTAATAAAGTTCTTAGAGGCAAAACCATCGTACCAAGTAACGTACTATCAATATAGCAGAATATTTTTTTTAGATTATACGAAACATTGTTCTATTTCATCCTAGCGTAACGTTTCCTCGACATCGCTTCACTTGTAAAAGTTATTCGTGCGTTGATATTATCAATTGCACTGCCTATTTTAGAACATGGCAGCGTGGCATTTATCCATGAAGAAACTTTATTGTACGATGTCTTGAAATACCCTGCATGTGAATACAGACGTAAGCGGAACGCAGGAAACGGTCTCGAGATAAAAAAAAAACATGCGGGACAGTCTTTAGGGACTGCCGATAGAAGTGAAAACTAAACGAAAGCTAAAGTGGTCGGTGACGATGACGCGAGTTCCATGATTTTTGTTCACCCAAAAAGTACACATATATACACAGTATACATATAGCTCATGAAAAGCGTTCGGTGACGATGACGCGAGGTCCATGATTTTTGTACACCCAAAAAGTACACATATATACACAGTATACATATAGCTCATGGAAAGCGTTCGGTGACGATGACGCGAGGTCCATGATTTTTGTACACCCAAAAAGTGCTCAACGCGCCTAAAGAAGTTTTCACTTCAGTAAAAAGTTAGGTAGTATATAAGTACTACCTAACTTTTCATTGAAGTTTATCGATAAGTGAATTTTCGGATTGAAGTGGCAGTATCTCTCTAAATTCTCGTTTTAAACTTGGAACTCAAGTTCGAAGGCACAAAGACAACACATGAACGTATCCCAATAGACAAAAACAAGAACCTCTTGCTCAATCGAGCTAATGCAGCTACTGACGCAGAGACGCGACACTATAGTAGGCGCCAGATAAATGTGGAATAAAGTATATTGACCTTTCCCTAATAACTGTTCATAGGTACCTGAACAATTAAATATGAATCGTTTTTCATTATTAGACAATGTTAAGGATCACGAAAGATGATGATTCGGGACAGCTTTGTGTCATTAATTCCGTTTTTCAAATTAAAAATGTCAATAATTGTAGGTGGGTCAATGACCGTTATTCCACGATTATCTGGCGCCTACTATATGCAGTGAGACTTATTAAACCACTGACGCAAATCCTAGAAAAAATACTACATGAAACAAAGTCCGAGTCTTTACGAACTATCTCTTAACAATCTTACAGTAGAGATTAAGGTTTGTAAGAACGAAAAGGGGCCATCACAATGAAAAATCCCCAGCGTATCAGTTGATTGCATTCTACGAGTGGCCTTATCAACGCCTACAAGTATCTGCCCATGTATTAAATCAGAAATTCATGTATCATAGAATGTATTTATTTATTAAACTTTATGTACAATAGTGGTACATGGGCGGACTTAATGCATCAAGGCATTCTCTACTATAATACTTATTTGAATTGGATACTATATTCATATTTTTGTATGATATAAAACGGTGTAAGTCGCATAAAATTAAATCAAAATACTATGACTTGTAGTTTTTTTATATTCAAAATAAACTTCTTTTTTTTTTGGGGACAAGCCCGCGACACATTCCCAACCACTGAACTCCTGAAAGCCAGAATCAACAGTGGCGACCACCAGAAAAAAACGCCGAGTCAATAAAGCTCGACGCGTCCCGGAGAAACAATTTAACCGTCTTGGATCCCGCAACGAAATTAATCAGCAAAGCGAAGGAGTAGGGAAAAATATAATCACTCAAAATTCACTTACGTTACCGATACTATATATATACGTCAAAACATTTGTGCTTGTCCCTCTGCTACGAGATATTCAAAGACTGACAATCAATTAGCATTCCCATTGGTTCCACAGGAAGTTGTTTTCAGAGCCAAAAATAGTGAAGACACTTTCTCTGCACGCTAATTTGAAATTAGAGTATTTCTGGACTGGTATTGGACTGATGTTAGTTAGTGTTAAATCCGGTGTTTACCTACATTTTACTGTTTGATAAAAATCAGCAATGTGCGATGAATAGACAGTATTTTAATTTGAGTACGGTCAAAGTACATGTTTGGCATACCTAAGGCTAAAAGACCGAGTTCTAAACATCAAGACTGAAGTCGTACGAAGATTTTTGACATCGGAAAACGAATCTCAAATGGAGCTGGGCAAGACAGCTAGCAAGGGACGGTGATGGTAGGTGGAGTAAGGCGTCGATCGACCTGCCAGGGTTGCGGAATTTGTTCGAAAGAGTCACCGCGTCCCTGGAACACAAAGGGCTTTAGAAGGAACACGGATGTGTTTTAGTCAGTAAGAGTCTAACACGCCCTTCCGCTCCCAGAGCGGAAGAAGTCGTTTAATGACTTCTCATCCTTCCTTCTTCACGACTTCCCGCCAATAAGGCGTCGATCGAGTGACGTCCACGGACTCGAATAAGAAATGTCGGTCGTCCAACGGCGAAATGGACAGACGACATTACTATCGCGGATAGAATCTGGATGAGGCTGGAACAGGTACGTCGGGATTAGCACAAAAAGAGAGGCCTATGATGATTGATGGTGATGAAAATACAACTTTTACTTTCGTAAAGCTCGTGTAACGGCATCAATGCTACCACATCAAAACAAAGAAGCGGATATTTGTACGGCAACAAAAAGAACCGCAGCGCCATCTACGACGAACTAACAACGGGATCCTGCATCGCGCAAGCAAAGTTCTGCGTGCGCTTTGAACATATACAACAGTCCGAATATCAATTATCGGACAGTTGCCCACCAAACACAACAACCGTCTGGTCGGAGGATCCTCCCATTTTCAGTGGAGGTGTGCGGGACTTTACTCTCTGTATCGCATGCCCTCTATACTCGTTCTTGTGTGGTATCTTCTTTCATCGAGAAAGTACAAGAACTTAGTAAGTGCACGAATGACCTATACAATATTAGAGATACATGTATCAGAGCCTCTTCTTCGGTTGAGCCGTAGCCAAAGATTCTTCTGGTTTTAGTGTTTTTCTTGTAAATTAACGTACTCGTAGTTTTTTTTATTATTTTACTTCCAAAGCGACTGAAGACCAAGACCATCGTTACTACGTTGGATAAAACATGACGTTATAAACTAATATTATATATTTTTAGCCAAGTGTCCCACTGCAGGGCAAAGGCCTCCCTTTCTTCCTTTCATTGGGCAAGAGTGGACCAATCCTGCCGATAGGCGTCAAGCTCGTCCAGCCATCTTCGCCTGGGTCTTCCGCGATGTCGTCGGGCATTTTCTGGGACCCACATTGTGGTTGCTTTAGCCCATGAACCGTTCGACATACGGCAGACGTGGCCGGCCCAGTCCCACATTAGATTGGCTACTTTTTGTGTGACGTCGGCGATTTGTGTTTTGGAACGCAGCACTGTGTTCCTAACGCGGTCCATTAATCGGACTCCCAGAATGCTGCGCTCCATTGCTCGCTGGTAAACCTCAAGCTTGAACCTCTGCTGAACTGACAAAGACCTGGTTTAAGCAACGTTTACTGATATTAAAATAATTAAAATGTTTGTCTGTTTGTAACCTCTGGAAGCACAAAGTTCTTTCACTGATAGACAGCTGTAGTATCACTGAGCAGTTTAAGCTACTTTTCAATTCATTCCTAATGTACACGATTCCTACGCGATAGACAACGAGAAAAAATAAGTTCCCCAATATTTCGCCAACAAGTCACCTACATCCACAAATCCATAGCCAGTAAAAAATCATAGATATCTATAATACCTACGTTATACCCACCCACAACATGCGTGACGTCACTAATTAGGCGGATATAACCGGCTGTCAAAGCTGGCGCCGGCTCGTTATTACCAGTCTGCCTCGCGGACTGATATCAGCGATTTGATATACTACCTACTTTTATGATAATTACCTACAGGTCGATGCATGTCCTAATATATCGTTTTGTTTGTTTTTTTAGATTGGTGATAACTAATTTGTAAACAGCTTTATGGGATATAATATGGTAGGTACATACCTATACTCGTATAGGTTTAATCTATAATTTCCTTTTTCTATGCGTATTGGAAAATAGATAATAATGCCTGCTTAGATTCTTCCCACAGATTGTAACAGGGGTTGCCACCCGTACTATAACATTAGTTAAACTTCAACAGCATTGCATTCCCCCCAAAAAAAGGCTGTTAATGCTAATTAAATTAAATAATAAACGTAAGTACTTACTATATTTTTACAAATTTTTTAAAAAGTAATTTTATTTTCGCAATGATGTACAAAAAAATACTAATTTTTTCCCAAAAAGAGGTGGCAACCCTAGTGGTTACAGAAATAACGCAAAACCTAATTATGAACAAATTGGGACCAACCTTGAAGTTGCGAAAAAAAATAAACTGTTTAGTACATTTGGCGAGTTATGCAAACATGAAACAATTTATTTTTATCACTTTCTGTATTCCTTTAGCTAGCGGACTGAATAAAAAGCCAATTTTTATGACTTTTTGACCTAAGTTAACGAAGAATCTAAGACCTACTTTCATGAATGATTAGCGCACACAGAAATTACCTAATTAACAATCACGAATTCATGAGCCAAATTCTTATGAATTCATGAGCCAAATTCTTCTGAATTCATAAGCCAAATTCTTCTGAATTCATGAGCCAAATTCTTCTGAACTTGACCACCAAAATATCGATAAGCACATTATTTTCCTATCTCCTTTTTCCTGTTGCATAAACATTAAAATCACGACTAATAACCCGCCAAGCGACTGACGGAGTTAATATTAATAAAATGATACGTCACTATGAGCTCCGGTCCGTCCATCAATTTGGTGACAATTGACGATCAAGGCAATATGTTGGACGCGTACATGTGTACTGGACTACTGATTGTAACGCCGAATCTCAGTATCACAGGGTATTGATATGGCCCTAATTGAGTAGGTATGGGACATGGGGATTTATATCCCATCAAAATTGAAAGGCAGAAAACATGTTTATTAGCACACACAGACATACACAATGTAGGAATAAGTATTTTTTTTTTAAGGATGAGAAATCATCAAATGTCTTCTTCCGCTCTGGGTGGAGCGGAAGGGCGTGTCAGACTCTTACTGACTAAAACCCATCCGTGTTCCTTCTAAAGCCCTTTGCGTTCCAGGGCCGCGGTGACTCTTTCGAACAAATTCCGCTACCCTGGCAGGTAGGAACAAGTATAAGTAAACTTTATTACAAATAGGTGCATTTCAGCAAAATGCCAGACAACTAGAAGTTGCCTGACGCTTATTTTCAACTGAAACTTACGTTGAGTGTACGGAGGAAAGTCATAGGTCTTCATCTATGTATGTATAACTATTTCTATACTAATAATAAAGCTGAAGTATTTGTTTGTTTGAACGCGCTAAAGACTCAAAGACTCAAAGCATTTATTTCAATAAGACCATTCACAGGCACTTTTGAATTGTCAAGGTCGGTCGGTCAAAAAGATGAAGCTCTTTGCACGTTCCAAAGCGTAGATCTCTATGGAGAAGAACGTGCAAGAAACTCCACAGACACTCTTTTAAATCTCTTTAAATCTAATCTCTGGAACTGCCAGTCGGATTTGGAAAATTCCTTTTGTATATGATAGCCACATTCATGAGGAAAATTCGGGAAATTCCTACGGTAACGGGAAAAAACGGGATAGGCGCGTACGAAGTCGCGGGCAAAAGTTAGTGTTGTTTATTTGACGACACGGTTGGCGCAATGGTTGAGCGATTGGCTGCTGTGCTGTGTGTCGTGGGTTCAATTCCCGGACGGAACTAACATTTGTATGACCTACATAATAGTTGTTCCGGGTTTGTGTAGGTGAGTTTATATCTTTGTAAACGCACCCACGATACAGGTGAAATTCCTAGTGTGGGACAAAGCACTTTCTTAAAAATAAAAATGTAAACCAGCTGTCGTAAATAATTATTATAGAGAGGAAAAAATTATGGTTTGCAGGTGCGCTCGTATCGCTACGTATCTCTGGAAGTACTAATCCTATTATAAAAAGTATTTCTCTGATTAACTACTCTAAAGCTGATTGCAATAGGCTACTTTTGTCCCAGGACAATACGAGACGTCTGTGGTATAGCCCACGGAAGGAAAGCCGCGGGAAAGAGCTCGAGTCAATATGAGGATTGGGTTGTAAGCAAGTTATAAAATAGTAAAATGGCGGAGCCGGAGGTGACTATTACGATAAGAACAAATAGATATGTATTCATCATCGTCTTCCTGCTCTTACCCCATGTTACTTGAGTTCAGCGCAACGTTGTCTTCCTCCATTCAGTCCTATCACCCGACATGCTATCACTGACTCCCTAGCAAATAGTTGATATGTAAAAATTCATTTTCACCAAAGCAAAAATCTTCATAGCCTTTTCCTAACTATTTTAGAGTCGGCTTCCAGTTTTCTAAGCGGAGAGTACCAGTATTTTACAATGGAGCGAATGCCCGTCTGAAATCCGCAATCTAAAAACTGGGTAGTACAGTAACCTTTGTCAATACTCAATGAACCAAACAAAAATTCAGATTCCCTACAACAATCACAAGTGGTTCATTCATGCACATGGCTTAAAAGAATTAAATGATAAGTAGTGGAACTTCGATTACTCACCTACATAACTGTAAAATACTTTTACAATGACTAATACTAGAAGTGAGATCCTCTTCCGCTTCGCTTTATGAACTGATTACTTATTAACAATCCCCTGATTAGATCTTGCAACTAGTTGAAACTAGATATCAGATTTTCTTAAAAGATTAGTAGGACTAATTCTCGCGCATAACTGAGACTGCCTCCCCGACCTTTGAGTACCGAGCCAGCCCGCGTCGCCGAGCCAGTAGCTTTAAAATCCCCAAATAATAATATGGGTCATATAATAGCCTGTCCCTTGCTGTCCTCTCGAAATGACGCCGCTAAGCCTAGGTCCGTATCCCACAGGGGATGCCCTAGCGAGCGGTCATTTAGCTAGTTTGTAAGCCCTGGATGGGGGCCTTAAATTAATTTAAGGCCACCACAGGATAGTCCGGTTAAGCAGTAACCAGCCTTAGTGTGCTGAACTGCGAGTGGTCACCGTCCAAAAAAAAAAAAAAAGCTGAGACTATCAGCGTTAGAAAAGAGAGTTCAGAAAATTTGACACCAGTCTTGACAAGGGCCGCAAAGGGGTACCGTACTACCCACTTACTGACCCCAATAGAGTTGGCAAAAGCAAGGGAACTTGATTGTATTCTCCGGAGGCAGTGGCGTCACGCTTTCTATCTGTCGTTCGTAATAGAGGAGAATACAATATGCGGCAGCTTGATATTAGGAATATCCCGTTGGATAAACCCGATAACACTGTGACGTATCAGGGGTCAGGGGGATGAGATTCATCAACTTTATCTCTGTCACCTCTGACCTAGACTAGAGTCAAGAGCAAACCCAACTCAAATTAGAAAAAAAACCCAAGAAAGTCGCGCTTAGTAGTCGGGCTTCAGATCATAGATCAGAACCTTTCGGCCCCATGGACCATCTGTTCTGCGAGCAATGTAAGTTCCGCAAGGTTACCGACACGAATTCATGATAAATGACAATTCAGGACGCATATACCTTGATGTCAATAAATTTAAGTGGGTCAATGACCTATATTGCCATGCTAAAACGCAACAACTGTAGATTTTATTTTAATAAAGGTAATTCTAAAACTCACCTAGCACCAAATATATCCTTCTTAGCCAATGAGTAAGCCCCTACGATCCGTAGCCGAAGTAGGAAGCTATTTTCATCAGTCTGTAAACAAAAACAATTCATATTTTAATAAATTAGTATGACGAGTGCACTGTTTGTATGACTAACATTAGTCGGTAATTAGTATGGGATAAGAGTTTTAAATAAGTTAAATGTCAGGCACATGGTAGTATAGACTGGTTAAAGAATGCATTTGTCTATTGTCGCATGTCTCGGCCATCCTGCACTGGGCCTATATGGCGGATTATGATGGTCCATGCCCACTCACAAAAAGGTTTTAAAAACAAAGGCTACCACTGAAAATCAAATTCGTTTTGATAACAACCAGTTATGTTGTTATTATTTATTTATTTTAACTTCATCACTAATATTTGTTTATATTTGATTCCAGAATTCGAGACAATCATTAAATTAGGTACCTCGAATAATGAATTCAAATACAACAATTATTTATATTATCCCAGGATCAAAAGTATCCTATGCGTTATTCCAGACTATAATCTACGTCTGTGCCAAATTTCATCAAAATCCATTTAGTAGTTTTTGCGTGAAAGAGTAACAAACATCCATCCATCCATCCATACTTACAAACTTAAAAAAAACTTAGTACCTACTGGTGTTAAAAAAAAAAAACAAACCATTTGTTGATATTCCAGTACCTATTACACTATTCTCATAACATGACCTTCAGCACTCATTAAATTCAAGTTATTGGTCTACTACTCCGCATAAAACAGTTCTTAACTAATTAAATTAGCAACTTTTCCCTGTACTCCTGACTCATGACATAGAAATGAACACCTACGGGAATTAACTACTGGGAAACTGTAAATAAGTAATGGTAGGTTGTTTATTTTTGTAGGTAGGACTTTTTCCCATTAGGCAGTCATCAATAGCCGTTTTCTTTGTGGGACGAAATGTAACAAGCGTTTTAAGGAAGATTCCCGCCACCAGATGGCGCTACTTAGGCTAGAAGTCCTCTAATATAAAACGTTACTTGTGACATAAACATGACGTTGATTTCAGTGTAACTACAGTCGATAGAAAAGGGTTTTAAGGTACCTGGACCTGACGCCTCAGTGCTTTACCTGGCACGTTCATCATTTCGGTAAGGCCTCAGTATTACAGTGTGACTGTACTAACCCCTTGGCAAAGATAGTGGTGGTTGTAACAATTTTTTCTTTTGCTTTGGCCTTTTTTTTCTTTTGCTGTGGCAGTCACAGCTGTTCAACAAGTTCCTCAGATTGCTAATAATATAGTTAGAACTCGTTGTGAACTGTCATAGTTTTTTTTTAACTTAAATGGCCGATTCGAATCGAACTTTTAATTTACAATGAAAGTTTTTTTATTAACTTTGTTAGAGTTGTTTTTACAGAATTGTTCAATCCCGGATTTTTAGGAATTACTTATTTATTCAGAAAGGAATGTCCATATTATTCTTTCACGGGAAGAAGTTTAGATATGGCGCTTGATTATCCGATCACTGGACATAACAGACAGACATGCAGTTACTTTCTCATTTATAATATTAGTATGGATGGAAGTATGATTTAAAACTAACTAGGTAACTAAAAAAATAAGGAAGTTCCAGTATCACTAATTAGTAATGTGTAAGCACTACTTGCTGTATCACTAATTAGTGATTTTGTTAATCCTTGTCTAAATAATGACATAACAAAATTTGTGCTGTAAATGGTCATTCTTCCAGCCATTCAGGATGCTATAATACATATAATACATCCAAGTTATAGCAGACCAATGAAGACCTATCCTTAAACCTCATTTTATCAAATTAAGTTAATACTAACTCAGTGTTAAAAGGTTGTCAGGGTGATATGTTATCACAAGCAATTATATTTTAAAAAAACTTGTAACAATACTATTTTTAATTATTGAAAAGTTTTCCATACAGAAGTATGCATAAGGAAAATACTCAGAACCGCAAAAGAATGAGAGAAGTTAATAAAATAGTATTCAGTGTTCATCAATCAATAAGCAAAATTCTTATATCTATCAGGTGACATCTGAATGAACATTCCAAGAAAGAATTTCTCTATATAATTTTATTTTTCCCTCCCTCTCTATAACTTGTCCCTCATGATAGTATCTTAACCTTTTCTCGCATCAGTGTGCCCTCGACGCCAAGCCACAATTTTGCCAATCAGCTTCAACAGCTGACACTGAGTATCCCAAAGACCAATCACAATCACAATTACAATCACAATTTACCTAAATTTCTTTAGGAAATTAATAAGTTTACCTCTGCTGGTGATACTTTGTTCTTTAAGTATCATACTGTAATATTAAAAAATGGGAATGGTGAGAGTGTAAGTGAAATAATGTGTGTATGTCACACCAAAGAGTATAATATGCAGGTTGTGTGTCCTCCTAATATAAAAAAAAGGTAAATAAAAAGAATATATTCGGGCGCCGTGGAGGTAGCACACAGTATAAAAAAATAAAGATTGCCGGAAAAGTTGAGCGGAAGAGTCAGACCTTTAATCTGCCGGTGGGAGGCTAAATAAGAATAAAAACAACTATTATTTTGTCCTTTCTCTATTTAATGGCCCGTAGCTCCACAGTAAT
>NDFZ01004551.1:96504-107287 GCA_002192655.3 Mamestra configurata
GTTTTTTTCCTTTTCAAATAAAAATGAATGCATGTGCGCTAACGCAATAACAATATAGCGTGCGATAATCACAGTACAGAGACAGAATATCTGAAAACAAAATTCAACTTGATAAGAATCCTATTCGAAATCGAGACTGACATTATGTCCAGAGGAATTTTATCTTACCGAAAATTGAGGGCAATCCTTCTCACTTCATCGTCCTTTGTTGTAATATTTATCGATATGCCATTATTAGGCTGTAATTATCCGAGATTACTACGGATTTTTGAAAATATCGACGACAGTGAAAATTAGGTTTCTGTCATCTTTGAATAAGGATCGTAAAGTGTCAGGCGCAGCGGCTACCACAGATCACAAACCGGAACAAAGTGTCGTTCAGAAATCGACTACAACCACAAACGTAGATAAACTATAACCGTGTGTTGTATAGAAATCGCCTAAAAAACCAAATCGCATGTGACGAGATTTAAAACTCGTTACAATACTCTGGGTGCATCGTCCTCACATAATATTAAATTAATTTTTGTATACCAAATTTTGTAAAATAGTTATTTGAAAAGAGTAACTATGGAGTTTCTTGTCTGTTCTTCTCCATAAGAATCTACCTTTCCGAATGGACAGTAGAGTCACTTTATTAATGTAACATTATTATTTTACTGAACTGTAAACAATCGTTTAATGGCCTAATTGAAATAAACGTTTTGACTTTGACTTTGACTTTGACAATCAGATAGGGAAAATGCAGTACCACATTGAGATCTTTGTCACACATACAGGAATAAAAATTTGATAATATTATTTGTTATTTACAAGAAAATCTAAGAGCCACCTAGAACTGTGTTTTCATTGCTGTTTAATTGAGTCATGATTTCAAGTTCTGGAATCCAATTAGAATCTTGTGTTAGATTTGGCACATACCAAAAGATTCATAGTTCATCATACCAAGAGATCATTGAACTGTCTGAATGATTCCAATTATCTCTATAAACATCTTTGCACATACATTAAAAACATTGACACTATGTGACAATGGATGTTGTCTACTGTCAGTTTACTGTTTGATAAGAAAGTTGAAAATCTGGGGAAAACAAACAAAAGGTTATGGCATGTTTTGACAAATTAAGTGGAAACAGATGTGGGTAACAAGATTAAGCATATGGGCATACATCACATGGTAATGGAAAGGTTTTGTACCCATTTTCCATGAATTAACATGACTAATTTGTCATACAAAGTTACACATCATTGGTTGCCATAAAAACAATGTCTCGATAAAACATGTAGTGTCAATAGCACCGATATTAGCTGCGTTATGCACGTAACACTAAGTTGAAGGGCAAACCTCTTTGTGAACCGAACTTGCACCACCAACACTAACTTTATGTTCTGGCCACTTTGTGACCAAACTTCACAACACAATATTGTCTTACAAAAACGCAAATGAATAAATTAAATCAACTTGTTCCGCAAATAAAACGCATTAAAATGTTAATCGTTCACAAGGACATGTATGTATTATCGATAAATAATAAGAACTCACAAGAAATAAAAGTTTCAACCAATAAAGAAATTACAGTTTTAGCAACTTACACGAGTGTCCGACTGCCAAGCCATCACCCATGTGAAAATATACTAATAATTAAATAAAATTAGACACGATTCACATTCCTATAGCGACGTATCGGTTGAAAACAACTGTTTGTAAAATAATAGTGACACGTTCCTCTAATTGTTGTTCGCCAATATATTACAGAGTCTTCTACAGTTTATCAACATTAGTAACACTTGTAATGGCGACTATATAAAAATCTAAACACCAAAACTGCAACAATTATCTAGAAATACGTGATACACAAATAAAAAAACTAAAATATCACGGGGGATAATAATAATTTTTCTGTGACAGGCTGTGCATGACAGTTACCCGCGCATTCCAATCTACACATTTTGTTAGAGCATTGAATATGTGTCATCTCCTTCGCTCGTAGCGAATTATCGGTGAGGGTCAACTAACCACCTATGCTTATAAATCCAAATCCGTAGCACAGAAGCGCGAGTAATTTCCTAGTGATTCATTTGCGCATTACGCTTCGTTATACGCAGCAGAAAAAAATTTGCAACATGTTTTGTCAAGTTTGTGGTTTTGTTCATATGGAATATAAATAAATATGCCAAAAATACCGTTTATAATTGATGATTAAAATTTCTAATCATAATCAAGTTTCAGTTCAGAATTCCACTGGTCATTATAGTTATTTCGTTATGGAGTGGCCTAAAAATGTCTTAGGATGCGCCTAAAGAGCAAAGTGTTTCATTGATGAGCGATATTGCCTTGTTTTAGCGACAGGAGCTTAAACCATCTTCGGCCTTCCTTATCAGTAACGCCTCCATTTATGTATATGGTGTCAAAGATTAATGTTTCCTAAATATTAAGAAACACAAATAGTAAAACTATAAGTACCTACCTGATACTGCAACGAATATCTTGGTTCATGTCTTGATAAGCCATATTGCATGCGCCGCAAGGAGCAAGACGAAGACCTGCTCCTTTGAGGATGGTCTCCCTCGCTGTGGAAATCCAAGGGTCGTGCGTTTTGCATGGTATTTTGCAAGGTGATGACGGACACGGAAGGATGTTGTATCATTTCGCACAATTAACAGTAATACACTGCACCATCACTTCCTAACATTTGTTTCTTTACATTCTCACAATAATACGTTTAGTATTTACAAGGTACGCTCACTTAAAGCTGTAGAGGTGGCGCTGTTGTGAGCCATATGACACTGTAATCTTATCAGGACAAGAAACTGGTATGATAAAAAGTGTGCGTTTACAATTAGCGCTTCGACGATAACTATATTCGGGCAAGTCATGTGAAGTGTTGCCGATTAATGGCGATTTTTCATTTATTTGTTTGATAACGGTATCGGTCATTTATTCTAAATGAACGGTTTTGTTCTCAGCCGGCTGCGGGGCCATTGTTACAGTAATGACGAACTGTTTACGACATGTGTTTGCTTCTTATTTGCTTTGAAAATGTATGTGAGCACTATGTGCTAAATAGTTGAGAGTAGGTCAAAAGAGACATGCCACGTTTCGGATTTCGGATTTCACGTTTCCAATTGTTGTTGACATTGTTGTTTTTCAGAGTTCCGTACAGCTGAATGAAAAATGGAACCCTGTCTGGTTGTTTACCACTGACAATTTACTCTAAATCTACAGAACCAATTCAGTTGCTCTGACCTAAATAAACGGTCAGTTTCGAGGGATAAATAAGAAAATGGTTTTTAAACTAACTGAATACTTCTTCAGGATAAACGTTCTGTTTAGAAGATGGGAGTTAGACTTGGATTTTTCTGGTGCTAACTGCGTTCTACTTAGATACCTTTTATAGTAGCATAGGTCTTCCGTCTTCTGATATACCAATCTCTTTATAAATCAACATTAATTGCATAGCACTTCAAACAACCTTGACGTTCCGGATGTTAGTCTCTTGCAAATAAATTGGGAGCTAAAGGACATACCTTTAGCTAACCAATCGTAGACAAACCTGGAGAAACTATACTAATTGGCGTTTTGTATACAGATGATACTGATCCTGGACAGGTTGGTAGGAAGGACTAAACCTAAAGGACCAGTAATCGAGGCAGATTGCTCTCAGGTGACTTTGGTCAAAAACATTTGGAGTGGCACCCGCCCCGCGCATAGGAAGGTGCAACAAGGTAATTAGGCCCTTCTCTTATTGAAGTTTGCAGGATGTGAAAAGCACATTACTCTCAAACAATTTATCTTGTACCTCCCTATATTTTTGGATGAGTGATAAAGTGGTTTTTAAGTAAGTAGTAAGTCAGTGGTGTAAAGATCCGTATATTTTGGCATCGCTTTCTATTGAAACTCCATAACACACGCCAGGCCTGTTCTTGTTCAAAGTGTTACCATGGACGTGCAGTCTGTACTTAAGTTCTCGCGCACTTATATTAATTTATCAATCAATGTTTTTACAACACTGTTATTTTTATTGAGAGATAATATTATTACTTATAAAGCGGCAAAATATATGTAGTTCAATATTATTATGTTCAATAGAAATGCATGCATAGTCGAGTAGGGAAGCACTTAGAACCACTTTACCAAAATACAAAGGAAACCCGCGGACTTGACACCTTTTTTTTAAGCATGGTTAATTAATCATCAAATGACTTCTTCCGCTAAGGGTGGAGCAGAAGGGCGTGTCAGACTCTTACTGACTAAAACCCATCCGTGTTCCTTCTAAAGCCCTTTGCGTTCCAGGGCCGCGGTGATCAAATTCCGCAACCCTGGCAGGCTCTGGCCCTAACGAGCCCCGTCTACTATGCTGAAATCTCTGGCGGACTTGAGACCTACTGCCACAAACTAGGCTGGTATCGTTCGGTGTTCGATTCCTGGATAATGGGAAGCAGCGTGATATAGATATGAGGTTTTACAAAGCTACGCAACCGTATAGCCCATACGGTCTGGATAGGTAGGTACCATATATGAAAGAAAAAAAAATAAAGAAAAAGAGTTAATTTGTGACAAGCATGATGGATAGGTACCATTAAAAAGAAACGAATACAGAACATTTTTCGGATTATGCAAGCCAGGAAGACCAAACCAAAATCTGCCTTGACCTTGAGCTGAAAAGTGAGGTAGGTTTCTGTTTTCGTTAATTGAGGAATGACGATTAATGATAGTCATCGAGGAAAATATTATGAAATAAAACAAAACTTCAGTACTTAAATAAAACAAAACAATCACGGTGATTTTATAGAGTAGTATCATTTGATTCTGAATAATTCGACTGCAGATACAATTCGGTTGTTCAAAATCACTGAAATCAGTACCTATCACAATCGACATGAAATGGTAAGATATAAGATAAGACAATCAAAGTATATTTCTGGTCATTTTTATGCGAACTGTTACAAAAACTAGTCCAAGTGCATTGGGGCTTTTGAAAGGACCTCGCCTTCCAAAAGCCCTAATGCTCTTGGACCAGTTTTTGTAACAGTTCGCACTTGATGCCTTCGCTTCAAGTGGTTATCAAGAGTCAACCTTTCTTTCTCCATATCTCTGTTTTCTTCTCTGTACTACTGACACAAAAGTCATTTTATCACTACAAAGACTACAAAGGACAATTTTATGGGCAAATCTTTCTTCAAGTAAAAAGTTAGAACTGAAACCGGCTGCTAAGCTTGCTTATGGCTTACTTGATAATTTGGCCTAGAAACCCCCTAAAAATATGGCCGTCTCTACTATTTTCAGGCAGTATATATTGTTGCGGAATTTGTTCGAAAGAGTCACCGCGGCCCTGGAACGCTAAGGGCTTTAGAAGGAACACGGATGGGTTTTAGTCAGTAAGAGTCTGACAAGCCCTTCCGCTCCACCCAGAGCGGAGGAAGTCATTTGATGATTTCCCATCCTTAAAAAAAAAGGCAGTATATATTAATACGTAGGTAGGTAGGTATAGGCAGTGTTAGAATAGAACATGTTTTTTTATATGGCCAGACAGAAATAAAATTATCCTTTTCAAATATTTACATCGTATTCGTAGACGTGGTAAATTATTCTTTGTTGATGAATATATTTATTGACTTTAAGATAAGATAACGATCAAAACAAATCTGCAGAGCACCCTTTGATAACAACAAACTAATATTATTGTGCATTTGTTTGTTTATCGATACTAATTATAACAAATAGGACTTACCTACCAAGTCGTATTTTAATGATAATGAACCAGACTGGCTTGTAATTTTGTAAATAAGCCAATAAGCGTGTTGCGTGTGGAATCAACCAACTATTTACCTACTCCAAATATTCCTCTCAAATCCAAAAGTAGGTATATAGATAGGTCGTTAGGGAAAATATTATAAAAGGCTAACTAGTAGTTACCTAGCAAGGTCAATCTTTTTGCGATTATAACTGTAGTCTGAAATTAGGTACAGCTTTAGGAAGGTTGTCTGGGTCTGTAGGTGGGGATTAGGATAAGATTATCGGAAAACGTGACTTCACAGTAAATAAACCTGGGCAAATTTGGTTGGGCCATTGCATATTGGCCGCTATGAGTTGCGCTTTTGTTTATAAATCATTTGCATAGCTATAGATTCCTACCCAATTAAAAAATGATGTTCTCTATTTAGAATATCAAATATTTTTAATTTTATCCATATCTTGTATTTTTCACACATATTTAATATCAAATTCTGGCAAACCCAAATCTCAATGTCAAAATCTGACGTATGTTTGACGTTTGTATGTTATGAAAATAAATAATTTTTCAGATAAACATCAATAAAATAGCTGTTCTTTATTAAATATTTAGCCAAAATGTCGCAGCACTTAGTCAATGAAAATAGTAAATACATATTAGAGTAAGTTAACATTCATGTTATAACCTAACCTCTTTATTTGTGAGAGCAAGTGACACATACTTTTAATTGTTTGTTATTATTTGCAGCTTATTTTCAGAGCAGACAGTAGACCAACAAACACTAGATTCTATATGCACTCAAGTGCAGAAGAAGTTTCCGAAATCCGACCATTTTAACTGTAAGTTTAGCTGCCTTTTAATAACTTTTTTAATTGTATCACCATAAGGTACACTTGCATGAATCCAATAAGTTTTTTCTTCTAAGGTTAAACGACTATTACTGGCAATGATAATACTGCTTATTCATCCTATTACAATATTACTGCTTTTGCCTATTTTTTTTTTTAAATTATTTTTAGGATTACATATTCTAAACAAAACAAAAGTTTTTAAAATAATACTGACCCTTTTAAAAAATATTTATAATTTCCAGTATGTCTCCTACTATCCTCACTAATAACGGGTGGGGATCTCTCCCTGCCTGGCCAGCGTGTAGTGGCCATAGCAATCCTGTTTGATGTGTACAAGTTAGACAACCCATTTGCCTCCTTGTTCCTCCACCTGCTTGAAGGCAAAGCAGGTCTGCTGCCACTGTCGCCACAGGAGAGGGTGCTGATTGGGCAGCTGCATGGGTTCCTGCCAGTTAATATTAAAGATGTAAGTATTAAAAGAATAAACTAATAAAATTGGGAAGAAAATTATCCTACTGTATAAACATAAATACTTAGTACATTTCCACTTAAATGGAGATGGCTTGGCTAGTAGTGGACCACATTGGAACCTTGAATCATTATACTTCTGACTCCATCCCAAAAGATCAGTTGTTAGCTTAGCATTTTCAGACAAAAATAATTATTACAATCAGGCTTACTATTTTTTTTACTTGTTTTGATATGACAAAATATGCACAAAGTTTTACTAGAAATCATCTGAAAGTATGTAGATAGGATAATTCAAACAAGAAATATCTAAAACAAAACATTTTCTGTGCAGGTCATGAAGAAATCTGCCAAGCAAGTCATGCTGACAGAGGTATCGCCAAAGGACCTGGAGTTTGACTACTCTGCGTTGCAGACAATAGTAGCGGAGAGAGTCGCAGACATGAGCTCAATGGCACGAGCTGCCGCTCCTGCACTCATACCTCTTAGTGATGGGTTTGACCTTTTTATAATTTTTAATTCAATTACAGACTTGGAAAACTACTATTGCTTGATCATGTAAAGGTAAATAAAATGACTGTTGTTTAAGGCGCGTTTCCATTATGCAAGTGATTTGCATACTAGTTGCAAGTTGCATGCAAATTGTATAGTGGAAACAACAACTTGCAAACAAGTTGCAACTTGTATGCAATTAGGTTTAAACTTGTACGCACAATAATCAAGTCGGCACATTTGCATGCAAGTTGCAAGCGCATGCGGTCGTGCATAGAGGATTACTTTGTTTATGACTTTATTACTTTGTAAAAATGACTGCTAAATGGGATACGAACAAAACAATAATGTTTATTGAGGCATATCATAGACATGATTGTCTTTGGGAACCAAAAAACAATCTTTACAAAAATCGAGACGCACGCGAATCGGCATATAGAAAACTAATCGAAGTGATGAACCTTAATGGTATTGTTATTACCGTAAAAGAAGTGAAAAATAAAATACGATCACTGCGTACCACATTTTTTGCTGAATTAGCAAAAAATCCAAAACAACCGGTAGTGGAACAAGTAACATATACACACCAAAATTAAGCTGGTTTAACACAATTAATTTTTTGCTGACGTCAACCGAATTAAGAAGGAATGAAGAAAGCACCACTGTAAGTATCAATTCTTTTATTTTTTTTTAAAATCATTCTTGCCATGTTACAGCACCATCTGTAGCAAAGTAGTTAGCAAAGTCATCTCTTATTTCGACCGCTGTTTTGGGACTGCTTGACGGTTGTGCCGGGCGTAATTGCTGAAATGCTCTCATATTCACTTCATTGAACATGCCTTCACTATGTCCTGTTATTGAATTTTCTCGATCAACAAAATTAGGTGTAATATATGTACTAGAAGTATGTCTCAACCAATTGTGCAGTGCACAGCATGCTTTTATTATTTTATCAACTGTATTCACCTCAACAGCAATAGGTCGCTCAAAAATTCTCCACTTCGATACCAATAAACCAAACGCATTTTCAACCACTCGTCTTGCTCTCGACAGTCGGTAGTTAAATATTTTCTTTTCTTTAGTTAATCCTTGAGTTCGAGGATATGGCTTCATTAAATACTTTTTGAGTGGAAATGCTTAATCTCCTAATACCACTGAATTAGGCGGTATATTTGAGCTACCATTTTCTAATATTGACTGAAGAGTTGAATGAGAGAATATTGTTCCGTCTGATGTTTTCCCATAATGTCCAACATTAATGTATCGAAAGTTTAAGTAACTATCGCATAATGCAAACAAGACTATGCTAAAATGTCCTTTATAGTCATAATATAAAGAACCACTCCCATTTGGGCATCTCAAGATGACATGCTTTCCATCAATTGCTCCAATGCATCGTGGAAAATTGCAACGTTCTTCGAATCCTTTACAAATTTCATTCCACTCTTCACTAGTATTCGGAAACTTTTAATCTTTTAACAATAAACATATCTAAAACTTGCTATGTAATATTTAAGGCAAAAAATAAAATCATTCCACCATTTGATCCACTTAAAATTAATAACGTACCACTGCAGCTAAAAACAAGCGAAAAATACCTCAATTTCATTCCACTCTTCACTAGTATTCGGAAACGTTTAATCTTTTAACAATAAACATATCTAAAACTTGCTATGTAATATTTAAGGCAAAAAATAAAATCATTCCACCATTTGATCCACTTAAAATTAATAACGTACCACTGCAGCTAAAAACAAGCGAAAAATACCTCGGTCTGAGAATAGACAGTACTCTTTCGTGGAATGCCCAGATTGAATACATAAAAAACAAGCTCTCGACACTAGTAGGGACATTGCGCAATATAGCTCGATGTATTCCACGAATTCTAAGATACACCATCTATAACTCATTAGTAAAGCCGCACCTACTATACTTGATTGAACTCTGGGGCAGTGCTACGAAAACAAAACTGTCAGAACTTCAACGATCGCAAAATAAATTAATAAAAATGCTTTTTAACTATCCCTATTTAACATCAACTTCAAAAATTTATAATGACACAAAACTAATGAACATCAAGCAACTCTATATCTATAACACATGTATATTCATTAATAAAGTGCTTAACAAAAAAATACACACAAACATTATATTAACCCAATATCGACAAGTCAGCCAACGAAGCTCACGACGAGCGAGCCTAATAGTGCTACCTAAAACTAGAACCAACTATGGCAAAAAAATGGTTACATTTGAAGGAGTGCAACTATATAATAAATTACCATCAAGTATTAGAAATGTACACTCACTCAATGCATTCAAAATTCAGCTCGGCCAGTATTTAACAGCAAGTAAAACACTTTCACATTAATGAATGCGTTGGGTGGGTCGTCTTTGTGAAACTGTACATATAGAGGTGAAGTCGAACCTTTTTTATATTGTTAACATTAATTTATTGTTCTCAAGTAAGTGACATTTGTGTATGTTTTATTGAGAATAAAGTTTCTTTAAACCTAACTGAAAGAAATAAAAAACATTAAAGAAATGTTTTATTTTATTTATTTTTAAATTTATTGAATGAATTATGTTTTAGGTTGAATCAGAAAATACTTCAACAGATAGCAGAGAAAATACGCCAGCCAGAGCCAGTGGTTGTCGAAGCTCATCTCAAACACAGAGTCAATCCTCATCCAATTTTCGACAATCGATTCGAAATGCAAGATATGATCCCATAGATACCGCACTTCAAGAATTGAGAAAAATAAATAAGAGCGTAGAATCGGAAAATGAATTTGATGTTTTTGGTCAAAACGTTAGTCTTCAACTTCAAAAACTGCCGTTAGAGTACGCTCTAGAAACTCAAGAACTTATTATAATTATGAAAGTTTTAAAAGACCAGCGAATAAAATCCTTAAAAGAAAAGGCACAACAAGATGCACTTGTAATTTCTATACCTGATGATATAAATCTTGATTTAGTGGATTACATTGACACCGAGAGTAAGCGTGATGAACCAGGACCATCGGACAGTAGCAAAGAAGATTTATTAGGTCGTGCTGTTCGCGCTATGGGTTCATTGGAATCTGATGACGATGATTAGGATTTGAGTTTTCGACCCACTAACTTTCGTGATTTCGTGATTCGTGAGTTTAAAGTTGTTTCACAGATTGAAAATAGCCGCCGATCAGTCCTCTTTAATGTTAAGATTAATTATAATAAAAATATGTTGAACATTGA
>NDFZ01004552.1:0-52623 GCA_002192655.3 Mamestra configurata
GCTTAGTCGTGGAGTTGCGGAAACCAGCCCGAGTTACATACATACATACATACATACATACATCCTCCAAATTTTAAGTCCCGACGACCAGCAGTTTAGGCTGTGCGTTGATCCATTAGTTAGTAGATTATATATTCTCTATAGAAGAAGAAAAGAGATGACAAGTTTTTCAGTATAAATATGAACTCACCCATTTTACTAAGTAGTCCTATAATACATTGTGTGTCGGCGGAGTGCAGCACGTCCGTTAAATTACTTGCTGTGGGTAGCGCCAACGTGTGGACACGTATTCTTCTTTCACCTGAAATATTTGAATTAAGAGGATAGATTTTAGTCAAGAAAAGATCCACGGTTGGTCACCGTTTATAAGTTAAAAAAGTTTATTTATTCTTTCGTTATCTTTATTTATTCATCTAAGTTCGATATTAAAAACTTAATGGTAATTCGTCGATCCCGACTGTCATTTACACAATTTTTATTTTTATTTTTGCGAAATTATCAGTTGACTCCTTCCGCTCTGGGCGGAGCAGAAGGGTGAGTCAGACTCTTGCTGACCAAAACCCATCCGTGTTCCTCCAAATGCGGTAACTATTTCGAGCAATTCGGCAACCCTGGGAGGCGCTGACATCTATTTGAGGCGCGCCTTGTTCCTTATATTAAGGAGGTGACCGCTTCCCAAGCCTCCTCGCTCCGGAGCATGGAGTCAACCAGGGCCGGACGCGAGAGGTGGCCGCCGCCGATCGTCCGACGAGGACACGGCGGTGCTCCGCTCAAGCAGGGCAGACCTCCACCGTGTCCTTCGGTCGATCATTTATACACCTTAGAGAGATGTTTCGAGCAGTCAGGGGCCTAGAACCAGTCTTTCTATAGGGCATCCAGGAACTGCGTTGTGGTTAGATAGTCGCTCCTTGAATATAACAAAGTGGTACTCAAATTTGACTGACCTTTACTACTAGTATAAAGCAGCGCCGCCTGGAAGCACACTTGCTGCAGATCAGTCAGTGACTCCTCGATGGTGAGCTGCATGCCGAAGCCGGCGTCCGGTGACACGTTGGGTAGCGACAGCAGGTCTGTGGAGCGCACGAAGAAGTTGCCGTGGAACGTGTGGATCGCTATGCCTCTGCGAAAATAAACAGATTTATGTTTTATCAGGATTTGTAGAGAAAGTAAGGCATTATGAATAAAAATCCAAAAACTTTATAATAGTTGTCCTAGACAATTTCGGCTATAGCAGCCAATCTCAACGGGAGACTAGCCATCGGCGCAGGATATACACATGGGACCAACCCCGAAATCGAGAAAACAAATCAGCTATTCAGTACATTTTGTCGAGTTTTTCGCACATAAATGTATAAGGCAGTCGATTTTTTTTTCGTAACGTTAATGATGGTTCCATAGTAAAAGTTGTTTATAATGATGAGTACAATAACCTCTTACCTTAATAGGTATTGCGTTTACTCTGTTACATGTTGTAGTTCACTAGTGTGTGGATGAATGAAAACACAGATGCACTGCCTCTTCCATCACTCACATAGTCATCTGACTTTCCAAAGCACGGGAGTGTCACATAAACAACTTCCAAACTTTATATAGGTATAGTAGCCTAAGTTCAGTATATTTGAAAAGTAACTTTTTTTTATAAAGAGAGAGTGGGCGAAATTTACCATGAGGGTTCGGCAAAAGGTTTTGGGATGTCTCGATAAATTAATTACGTTTTGGTTCTTGTGTCAATGCGCAAGCGCAGGTTTAGAGCTACACTTCTTACCTATTCCTCACACGAATTTCACAGAATTTGTTTACGAAAAAACTTACCTAGTACAGCGCACTCTCATGACGGCCTCGAAGCCGATCTTCCGGGTGAGGTAGCGCGTGAGCATCCTGTTGAGCTGCTCGGCCTGCCACTGGCGCGACGAGCGGTACAGCGGGATGTGGTACACGGTGCCGGCGCTGAACTTGCTCATGCCACCTGCAGGAAACATATTGGACTTACTAGTGTTATTCTACTCTGACGATTTCAGGATGCAGCGGTGTCGGACCTTTGGTAGGCGTACGAGGGGCCGAAGCCAACTCGCATAGGTTGTTGCCATTGGAAATTTTAAACGGAATGGGGCACCAACCGATGATTATCCCTGTACGCACTATAAAAGTGTACCCAAGGACCATCCCCGGTCGGTGCAGGACTACTTCTTTGCGGTCTGCCGAAGCGTTAGGTCGGTGTTTCAGGACACCAATCTTGTGCTTTACGCGCCAACAGCTTGTCGGCAGACATGTCCTGCCCAGTCCCATTTAAGTTGGACAGTCTTTTGAGCTACATCTGTAGAAGTTGAATTTTACGGACGCGAGTTAGTCATTCCAATTTATAATTTATCAAAATGTCATAAAGTTCGCATGACGTGCTCTTGTGTATGGCAATCTCTATACCAATTGTAGACCTGTTTTTTTTCTACTCTTAACTGTCTTTTAATAAAAGGCTTTATTAAAAAAATAGTTCTATGCACCATATTATTTTGTTCATTGTGCATTTAATTCATTGCTATTGATTTAAAATGTTCCGTTCAATTCATATTAGATTACAAAGCATTGCAAAGAGTTAAATGGAATAGACGAAGAACATGGGATTTTTCAATTACACAGCTGTTTCAATAATTATTATTTACATTCCATATACATGCCGACATATTGAAAGAAGAAAAATTACAAAGATGTTGACAAATTAATGAAATTATAAATTGTATGATGCAACCCTATATTGTTATTAAATGTTTACAAAAAAAGATGACTAAGATGGTTGGATTGCAAATGTATCATAATATAATTTACTATAGTGAGTCACTTCATTTTGTTTGTAAGCTTTAAGATGCTGTTTTTCGGTTTCAAGAGTTTGCGGCGCCAGCGGGGTAGTTAGTGTGCGCATCACTGTAGTAGCGACATCGGGACTCACACCGGTTTAAAGGAACTGTGTCTCTGAGATCGCAACACATCAGCAAAGCCTCTCGCGTATCGCTACAGTGACCGATTACTATGCGATTGTAGATCTTGTTTTTAAGAATGCATTCTACACTCAAACGCCTAATTTAACGCCAAAGAACACCAAAAAGTGTAGAAAATGTAGTCAGACTGTCCAAGTTTTTAACACCCATCATCTTACTGCCCCTGTCCTATGCTACTTCAAGTCAGCGCAATACAATTTTTCCTTCTATTCCATACCCTCATCCTTCCATGATTACGTTCAGTTGTTTGCAAACCAATTCTATCTTTATTATATGGATTGACAGCTCACCTCGTGATCACTTCACCCAAGCCTTCACTTCGACATTTTTACAGAATCGAATTTTAAATTAGCTTTAGTGTTTCACTGCTGGACAAAAGCCTCTCGCATATCTTTCCAGACACTCTTTTCTTGCACCACCTCGAAACAGCCTTCGGGGTATGCGTCCAGATCATCTTGCCTCCACTTTGTGAACCTCGGCGACGCCGTCGATTCTCTGACACCCATCACGTGGAGACCTAGCGATCATCATGCCTAGCAGTCTTTTTGGCCACGTGTTTGCCAGCCAGTAAGAAAACAAAAGAGCAGAAGACGTACTGAGCGTGGCGAGGTCGGCGTACTGCGAGTTGAGCAGGAACAGGTCGACGGCCACCTGCGCGCCGCTGCAGTCCAGCGCCAGGCGCTTGTAGAAGTCCGTGGCGGGGTTCAGGTGCGACACCTCCTTCGACGAGCGAGCGTTCGGGTCCTCTCTGGAGAGATAACACAGATATTAAGTTTAGGTATTTGTAGTCAGATCGAAATATGTAGGCACTTCTGAATAACATATTTCAAAATTTATTTTAGTCGTGTTACGGTACTATATACAATGAAGGGCTCGTGGCTAAATGATAACAGCCGCACTGGTTGATCTTCAAAGTGAGACAACGCTTGCCGAGGTCGGTCTGTGGATGGATGACCTAACTCCTCTGCCTCGAAAAGCACGTTAAGCCGTTGGTACAGGCTTTCAGATCAGATCTTTGGCAGTCGTTACGGATTGTCAGAAAACTTGGAAGCCAGAAATCTGACACCAGTCTTGCCAAGAAATACCGTGTTACCCATTTACTGGATTGTGGAGGTCAGGCTCCACGTAAAATACTGGTATTCAGCTAAATCTGGTCTCACTGAAACCCGACCCCAATATAGTTGGGAAACAGCTAAGCAGACTGATTACGATTCTATATACGCCTAATGTGCTTACGAGCCATAACTCGTGGCGGCCGCACGCGGCCATAAGCTTACGACTAGGGACCCAGAGGCTTCTAAAACTCGTTAACTGTGTTCAGTGTCACCTCAAAATAATTTAAATATCGTTAGCTATTGCGCTCTTAAAATCTGCAGTTCAATATATACTGGATATCTAAATACTATACTACTTTCTACTCTGCTTTCTTCTACTTTGCCTCGTGTCAACACCAGTGTCCCGTTTAACGACCTCAGTTGACACAAACGTAGACGTATACTTTACACAGTTATTTTGATAAAATACAGCTATCATAAACACTTACCTAGCTTGTAACGCTCCTGGCCCAACGTTTGGTAAACATGTCTGGAAAACTGTGATACGACCACCAGTCGCAGCCTGAAATTAAGAACAAAATGGTTAGTAGTATCAAAGAACCAACGGTTAGCTTTTGCGCTGGTCCGAGCCTAGTTCCAGGTATGGAGATAAACAAACTGTTCAGAATTATCATGAACAATGACCGTGGTCGGAGTGGGTAGATCTATTTTGGTTCAATGACGGCAAACGTTGATGTTAATATGGACATTCCCCGGGATACTAACTGAAACTCTGGGATATGAAAAATTAACAAGGATAAGGGAAAGCATATAATGCAATAGCGGGCTGCGCCGCTAGAGGAAAGCATCTGTTTCTTTAAACTATTATCCTGAAACGTGTCCGTTTTATACTGACCCGTCGGAGGGGTATGTTCTCGTTCATAATTTCTTAAGACGTGAATAGCTTTTAGTAATAGTAATGTCAATCAAATAAAAAAAAATCAAATCCGGGGATGATCTATATTAGGACAACGTATCGCAAGTACAAGAAATAGCTCTACTACAAAAACACCCAATGAATATATGCAATAAAAATAATAATATATGCAATAGCAAAATTAAGGCTTATACGACCGATTGCACATTTTTTATTACCTGCCTAATTAGAATGCAGTTCATGATTAAAATATTCTTCTTAAGCTCATAGCAACGAATATACAACTACATAACCCCAGATTAACATTAATTTAGTAGATTCATTTGTAAGTGTGCTTACCATAAGTTTATAAGCAGCCTGTAGCGCGGCGCCTAACGCTGACGCAGGCGTGGAGGGCGTGGAGTACCTCTGCGGCAACACGGTCAGCAACTCTTTTACCAACTCGCGCCGCTCGCCCAGGTTCACTAGCAGAGACTCCGGGGATGGCAGGAATACATCTGGAAATTAAATGAGATTTTTCCATTTTGCTGTAAGATTCCATCAAATACAAGAATTTAGCATCGAGAATTGAGCGAAACGTGATCGTTGCATTAATTTGTACGGTAAAAATTAACGCGGCCATCGCGTGATCGCGCTATGATCGCTTTTTATAAGGATGACGTAGGATGAGATTATGTACAAAAAGATGTCAACGAAAGCACTTGTCCAGGGTTGAAAGTTATGCCAGGGTTGCAGAATTTGTTCGAAAGAGCCACCGCGGCCCTGGAACGCAAAGGGCTTTAGAAGGAACACGGATGGGTTTTGGTCAGTAAGAGTCTGACACGCCCTTCCGCTCTGCGGAAGAAGTCATTTGATAATTTCCCATCCTTAAAAAAAAAGGTTGAAAGTTTGCTGTCATATATCGGGTATATGCTCAAGCACTCAATTTTAAAATCACCATTAGGTCTCATACCATTTTTGGAGCATTTTATAGACAGAAATATTTTGAGGAATTTCTTGAAGTTGAGATTTGTTTGAGAATTTGAGGGTTTTGGGCCAAAACATACAAACGATACGTAGTCGCATTGTAGCACGTTGCGACGACCACCGTGTGTATTTCTTTAAGGAGTCGTCCTTATGAAAAATGATCATCACGCGAATACGCGACGTCGCGTTCGTTTGTACATCAAACCCGAACGCGTCGTCGTGCTGACAGAGGGAGCCTTCCTTCCGGTTTTGACCAACAAATGATCGCGTCGATCGTGTATTCGACTCCTAAGGCTGTTCGGATTATAAACCTAGGCTTAAAGCGATAACTTACCGTCAATATCGAGAACAGTCATCTCTTTAGGCCTCGTGAGTCCCTCGCTCATGAGATAGTAGTGCACGTGCGCGTCATAGCAGATGAACCCGATCTGTGTCCGGGTGTCGCCTGGGAGCGCTTCTAAGTGTGCTTTTAGAGTATCGCAGGCAACCTGTAAAAAGAATTTAGGAGTTAGTCAAGCGGACAGTATTATCAAGTACGATGTTATATAATAATATAATTTAATAATTATTTATTGATTCCGTAATCAATATTATGTTGCTTTGTTAGAATATCCAGTCATCATTATCATCATCATTGCAGACGAAATACTTCCACTGCTGGACATATGTCTCCCCCAAGTGACGCTACATCGACCTACTTAGCAATGCTTGATTTCTTAGTATTTGTAGACGTCCTTGATAAAATAATGATAAATGGTGATTCCTATGACAACATTTTTATATTTTTTTAATTGAACAACTATCGATATTAAAACAAAGACGATTCTGAAATTCGACTACGTCCATAACACCGATCAATCATGTCAATCGGAAAATAAATATTATTGTCTGTGACCTGATTTTTTGAGCGACGATTAGTAACATCTAGACGATAAATTACTCGATATGTCATCGGTAAAGTCAAAACATTGGTATCAGTCATTGCCAGACTTATCAGAAAATATCGCAAAATCATGCTACTCAGCTTGATATTGAAGATAAACATAACTTCAAACAGAAAAGACTGAAGACATTAAAATACCTCGTTATGTTGAGTAGTTAGGTACTCGATTTTATTTGTCACGATGACCAAATAAAATGTCAAAACTGTAACTAACTTCAACCAAGTTATCAAGTAATACAATAGATACCCAATACATAGTGATTTTCTGTATGGCGCCAGACGTAAAAGAATAGCACCATCCCACCTCTTCCCGTAGGTGTCGTAAGAGGCGACTAAGGGACTCATCAGAGAATGGGCAGCAGCATTCTCTGTACATTGCAACAGCTACACTGCGATCGACAACCCGCCTGCCAAGCGCGGCGATTATGGCAACCCTTTGGGGGAGACCTACTATGTCCAGCAATGGACGTCTTTCGGCTGGTATGATGATGATGACGTCATAGTGATGTATCAATACGAATAAGTATTTGGGCAGATAACTTTCTACTATATTCTCCCGTGCCTGAATACGATTTTTTGCCACACCTTGAATAGATAAAAAAAAAAAATAAGCTACAAAATTTGGTTTTCACGTAGTGTAACACTCGCTTACAATTTAACAGCAACTGTTTTTCAGCCATGAGCCACTCAACCGTTTCTTGCCCGGTTTGTAAGCGTCCTACCTCCGCATGTGAGTACACGAAAATAATTTGCGCGATAAGTTTGATGTCTTAGGCTCTACTAAAGAGACGGGCTGCATTAGAACTGGGTACTGTTTTTGTACAGTTGGCTTCAAAATTGCCGTCCGCTAGCAGTCGGCGTGCAGTTTGGCATGTACTTCAATGCTCAGTCGAATGACAGTTCAGTGAAAACCAGTACAAGGTGTATACCTGCAAGTATCCGGACTCCCTCGCAATCTGCGAGACGTCGAACAGGAACAGATAAACAGCTGGTTGCGGAGGTCGCAGCATGTACTCGCCGGGGGCAATGAACTCGATGGTGGCCGACTTAATCTCCGGGCGGCGTGTCGGGTCGCCGTATGACTTGCTTACTGGGTCGTACTGGAACTCTTCTGGCACTGAGAAGGAGAAGGGGAGATAGAAGAAGATTAATGTGATGTCAGCATAGTTTGTGTTCAGTGCAAATTCAATTAAAAAATAAAGGGGGCTCCCATACAAGACACGTGTTTTTTTCGGTTCATGGTACGGAACCCTTCGTGTGAGAGACCGACTCGCACCTGGACGGTTTTTATAAGATGTCTTTTACCTTGACACAATAATAGCAGGTAAGCCAACAGACAAGGTTCAAGATCAAAGTACAAAGTTCGTTTCTGTCATTTTAATAACACAACAATCAGGCAGAATTCGATTAATTTCATCATTTACGCCAATGTTAAGAGATTAAACTCATTGATAGCACCCGAATATCAGATAATCAGTATAAATAGAGACTGGTATTTAGCAAACATTTGAAGTTACCAATTTAGATAAGGAAGATTATTTTATGATAAAGTTTAACTGTTTTCCTAGAATATTTCTGCGCCATTAGATGCGCCACGGTATGTGAAGCAAATAGTAAAAAAAAAAAAAAATGCACTATTTTTTCTACAGATAAAAGCTTGTCGCGAGATTGAATTACTCGTATTTACTTAGAAAATTTTAATAGTTAAAATCAATCAGATCAAGTTATTTCATTTACTTGTTACAAGTAAATCTCGCGAGCTTGTAAAATACCCCATGTGAACTAGTATCATTCGTGACGATAACCGGTAGGCTGGTAACCTTGGAACTCCCTCTATTAAATTTAGAATAGCCCAAATGGTGACACCATTGGTACCACAGCACAGTTACCGATTACGTTAGACCTAATGGAGATGGATTGCCCTACTTGGTTGGGCAATCCCTCTCCCGCTATCACAGGTATGTTGTTGTTTATTCAATGACACATGATATCGGATTAATATTCCAATACTAATATTATAAAGGGCAAAGGTTTGTATTTTTGTATGTAACGAATAAACTTAAAAACTACTGGACCGATTTGAAAAATTCTTTCAGCAATGGATAGCTACGTTATCAGCGAGTAACATAGGCTATATTTTATCCCCGTACTCCCACGGAACGGGAACTACGCGGGTGAAACCGCATGACGTCCGCTAGTCTATTATAAACATACTAGCTTTTGCCCGCGATTTCGTACGCGCATTTGCCGTTTTTTCCGTTCGAATTTCGGGAAATCCTCGCTTACTGCTCCCGCAGGAACCTATATGCCAAATTTCAGAACTAGGACAAGTATTTCCGGCGTTGCGTTGTCTGTGAGTCACTCAGTCAGTCAGTAATGCAAGATTTTTTTAAATTGATTCTAACTTTAAGATCTGCTAGCGAGATGTTGATGACGTGTCCAGTTCAAAGATTAGTCATTCACTATGATCTTTGAACCCTCCATGTTTTAGCTGAATCATACTACATTTTAAAATAGTCATGATGATAAATGTTTACTTATTATTTTAAATCATAATTAGCGACTCACGTGAAATTAAATGAAATAATCTGGTTTTGGTCAAAATTATCATCTAACTTTATTTAGTTTTATTAGTATTTTCCGGTCTAAGCACATAAATAAAGACCAAAACAAAATATAAGTCGACAAACTTGATAAAATCTTCACAATGTTGTTTATAGTCAAGAAGGAAACCATACAATTTATAATATACTCTATCCGTTTAGGTAGTTAACTAAAGGTAAACAATCTTGATGTAACTTTTTACTTAAAAACTCAGTTTAAAAATAAAATGCAAGTAAAAACCAAAGTAAATACAACAGTAACGAATACTAAATCAATTGAACCATAAGTTTGAAAAGTAGTTTATTTGTTTAATATGAATTTGTGTAAAAAGACACATCAAGATTGTTTACCTTTAGTTAACTACCTAAACGGATAGAGTATAGTACCTTTGTAATGTTATGTAGTTGCAAGCAAAATATCTATAAAGATAAGGCTGCATTATAAACACATACATTAAATAAAATTATTATTGCTCTTGTCCTTTAATAATAATAATAATAATAATAATTTATTTTCAGATTTCTCCATATAAATTGTTAGTAATACAAAATACTTAAGAGCTAGTGTTAGTAAAAAATCACATGACACAAAAATAAAATCACAGATTTTAGGATAATCCGACACCAGAACGCATGTATGCTATTTGACTGCGTGCAGTCGTATCCAGCGCTCAAGCATCGGAGAATCCCACCGGTCAGTCAATACGCTCAAGATGCTGTTGGAACTAGCTCGCATGCGAGTTAGGGTCGACGTGCAACGTTTACGCANTAAGTGACGTGTGTGTCCTTTGTAAGGTCGGCTGCATTTACCTACTGACGCATGTAGTTTTTAAAAATACGAATGAATGGGTAATAAAAATATGAAAACCTGTTAAACTTCTTCATAACCATCCATCCATTAATTCATAGCCTGGTCTTTTCCCAACAAAGGCTGGTTACCAGTCTCATCATCATCATATTAGCCGAAAGACGTCCACTGCTAAACATAGGACTCCCCCAAAGGGCGGGGTTGCCATAATCGCCACGCTTGGCGCACGGGTTGGCGATCACACAGAGAATGCTGCTGCCCATTCTTTGTGGTGAGTCTCATAATCGCCTCTTACGATACCCACGGGAAGTGATGGGATGGTGCTATTCTTTTACGTCCGACACCATACAAAACTCCGACACAATACATGACTCCGACACCATACGGAACCACTACCAGTCTAAGGAAATCAAAATGAAGCTGAATACCAGTATTCTACATGGAGCGATTACCTAACTGACCACCACAACCTAGTTACCCACTGGGTAACGATAACCTGAAGGCTGGTCCTGACACAGGCTTCTCAAGGTTTATCGTTACCCAGTGGGTAACTGGGTTGTGGTGGTCAGTTAGGTAATCGCTCCATGTAGAATACTGGTATTCTTGCTTCTTCTTCTTCCGACTACCCATAACGGCTGTCATAGATCTAAAAAAGCCAACCAAGAGGGATCGAGACCAACTGCTTGAAAAGTTTTATTGCGTTTTTCCAATAGGATTTTCTCAATGACAGCGCGAGGTTTGGAAGTTAGTGGTGTGACACCTTCGTGCCTCGGAAAGCACGTTAAGCCGTTGGTCCTGCGCCAGATCTCTCTCCGGTCGTGTCGGGTTGCCGTCTCATCGGAATATGAAAGTGATGCACCTGTGTTTGCTCACACACTTGTACACTGTAATATGTCCCGCACTGATGGCTAGTCTCGGTTGAGATTGGCCGCCATGGCCGAAATCGGTCAAGAGGACTATATATTATATATACACTATGTTCCCCGAAAAGTTTTACCACCTCCTGGATAATTAAATTATGTAGATAAAAAAAACAAGTTTTACTAAACTTTATTTTTGACATTCTAAGAAGTCGGACAGCTGAGTAGTGAGGGATAGAAGATCGCTTTACCAATGTGAAGAATTCCGGGAGAGGTAAGAACCTCATTTCCGAAGCATGGAAGGGTTTCCAGATACCTGTCCTCAGCAAGCATAGCTTAACCTTCTAACAATCCGTGTGGCTCTCTTCTCATACATAAACTCATGCCCTTTTCTCATCCACTTAGTACCTATATGTAGATAATAAAATGGTACTCACAGTCATTGACCCTGTAACACAGATTGCACTTCCACCGCTTAGCGTCTACGAAGTACACGAACGGGTTGATGTACGTCCTGCAGGCGCGACACCTCACTATCGTCGCGCACTGGATCACCGGCAAATGCTGCAAACACATACAAAGGATTTTATAATCTAATCGTACTTTAAGTTACGGTCCAAGTGGCCACATACTAGTAGGAGAATATGAGAAGGAGTCAATCGACACGAAAAGAAGGGAAAGTTAAATTACTTTCGACAACAACTACCACCAGACTTGAAGTGAGTAAATAAGTAAGACTGTACTTGCAATCAAATGTTTGAGAAGAGATTAAAGAGTGAAAACTGGGAAAGTATATTATATTAGCGTACAAACTACCACCACCACCACCATCGGCCCCATACTTAAGTATGTTACTAATAAGCGGAGATCGGAGTAGGTAGACTATATTTACCTAATGTTCGTGGAAGTAAGTAACATAGAGTTGATAATATCTCCTGTAAAATCCCAGAATCAGGAATCATGACAATTAAAACGGGAGATTATAAAAACATGAACTGGACTTTGAGTATACAAATGATTTATTTGAAGAATCAAAAGAACAAACAGTTGTGCGAAAACAAAGCTATTTAATTTAATAGTTTTAGTAGGTAGGGAACTCTAAAATCATAATAAGATTCATCAGATCATCAGAAATCATAATAGAAAGTATAATAATTTTGTTCAAACGTATTCAAAGCGCAATAAGTAATTTGCAATTTCTTAAATCCCAGGATACAATCGTCATGTTTATGTTTCCGGGATTTTAGAGGAGGTATTATCAACTCTATGTTACTTATTTTCACAAACATTAGGTAAATTTAAACTACCTATTCCGATCTCTGCTAATAAGGTAAGATAGCACTAGCGAAAGTTTGATTTCAAGCAATCTCGTAACTATTAGGTACCTTTACCTACTTATTCTTTACATTTTTTTTACTGTAGTCTAGATATTTCGAAAAACCGGCTAAATACGATTCGGACTCGCACACGAAAGATATCGAACAATAAGCCGAATAAACGTGCTTCTTGTATGAACTTAATTTCATTATTATGTGAAAATGTCATGCGTCGACCTGACGCAAACATGACCAAGAAAGTGCTACAACTGGAAAAATTTGACGAGAAAGATCTCAGTGACGAAGAATTTGACGCAACGACGACCGAGAACAGATGTCTCTGGAGAAGCATTAGGAATTAGGAGGAGAGCCGACCCCAATTAGAAACGGGAAAAGACCAGACAAAGAAGAAAAGAGATTCAGCCTGCTGACAGAAATTCGAATGGATACAGACAACGGAGGCTTAGTAATAGGATGGAGTATAGAGGTAACCGGTACAGAGAGTAAAGTCCCGCACACTTCCACTGAAATGGGAGGATCCTCCGACCAGACGGTTGGTGTGTCTGGTGGGCAACTGCCCGATAGTTGATAATCGGACTGTTGTTTATGTTCAAATCGCACGGAAAACTTTGCTTGCGCGATGCAGGATTTCGTTGGCAGTTCGTCGCTGACAGGATAGATGGTGTTGCGGTTCTTTTTGTTGCCGTACAAATTTCGCTTCTTAGTTTTTCACTACAGGAGCATCATCCTTTAGTTGAATTTTACAGATTTGTACTAACCGTATGATGTTCTTTTTGGACGATCATGAATATGATCATATCAACAAGATGAAAGTGCTGTTTTTACGCCTTAAATTTACATAGGAAATGACTCGAATCATGGAATGAAACCTTATTATCATTTACACACACACTTATATACTAACCTCGTATTGTTTTATTTATAAGCACAGTTATATAACACGAATATATAAGAGTATAATATAACGGTCTTTCTAGAATATTAATATGAAACCAGTTTGAATGGGATTATGTAAATAGCAGTTTGATAGTCATTATAAATTGCAAAAAATACACGATTAAATGTATGGCTGACAAAAAAACCATATTAGAATGGGATTTTTTGTGAGTCATTGTGTACCTCTTTGATAAATAGGAACCAGGGAGATTCGGAATACGATATTGATGACTTTTATGATGATGATAAAGCCTCGAATCCATTAGGCAACATTTGACGCGCAACAAGTGACGCCCAACCTGTTCGGTAACGTTGCACAACAGCGCCAGCCGGCGCACAATATGAAAACGATACTTAATAAGGGTTGCTCGTTGCCGTTAAACATGATGAGCAACATGTTGTGCATCATGTCGCGCGTCAAATGATGCCTAGTGGATACGAGGCTTAATGATGACAATGTCGAAATCTTAATGATTGCGTCAAAATGAATTTTATTTAATAATCGGATATTTTTTGCATATTTTCAGAATTCAGATCCTGCTGACACCAAAGTTTGTTAAATTCAATTTAAAAGACAGGTACACTATGTGTGTATAATCAAAATCTTCTACGATCTTGACATTGAAGATGTCCAACGTCCATTCACACTACAACAATAAGCATGATTATCCTCCGCAATTTTTCAGTTCATTGACTGATTTTGCAAAAGGAAAATCGATGTTTCCCCTACTACTATTGTAGTGGCGTTTTAGAATGGCAATATCGGTCATTGACCCAACAATAATTCTTCTTTTCAAAATCGGAAAAAATCGTCCTGAATCGACATCTATCGTGATCCTCAACATCTATCTTTACTACTAATAAAACTGAAGTGTTAGTTTGAACGCGCTAATCTCTGGAACTACCAGTCGGATTTGGAAAAATCTTTTTGTAAATGATAGTCACGAGGTAGGTATGAAGTCGCGGGCAAGAGCTAGTTATTTAATACAATCTGCCAAGCCTTTTCCCAACTATGATGGGGTCAGCTTCCTGTCTAACCGGATGCACATGAGTATCAGTATTTTACACAACCCAGTAACTGGGCAATACAGTACCCCTTGGCGAGACTTGTCAGATTTTCTGGCTTCTGGCTATCAGTAACGACTGTCATAGATCACCCAACCACGGACCGACCGCGGCAAGCGCTTCATATATGAACTCGCCATGAGCTCCCCGTAATTCTCAACTATTTGTAATAATTAAAAACTAAACTTAAATTATTATTCTGTGTTCTAGGACAATACACTTCCATGCCAAAATACTGCCATGCTAAAGCGAAACAGCTATAATACACTTGTAGTGAACTTTACCGCCAAAATGACTTCATTTAAAATTCCGTACGCGATCGATAAAACACTTTCAATGTTATCTTATATTGGTCAAGGATGGACCGACCTCTAAACCGAGGGTTTCTTACTAATAAATACGGGTACAGGTTTTAAGTGCTTAATATAGTTAGGCAGGCAAAACAACAGCTTTAGCAAGACTATGGGACAACTACTTATTTTAAACTATAAAGCTGTAATACAGCCAGTAAATACGCTACAGAAATCACAACACTAAACATTCTCATAGCACTTTGGACTGTTGGCAATCAAGTTAGAATCAAAGCAAAACATTCAGTTAGAAAGAAAGATTTAGGACAGAATAAAGAACATGCCATAAACATAAACAAATGATAATAATCGCTAAACAAACCATCATGACATAGCACTATGCATTAGAGTTCGAATGTTTAAAACTTACACTCACATTGAGATCTTTGAATGGATGTATTAATATACCGAGAGGCAGCCTGGACTTTTGCAGGAGGTTGTTCGTCTCTGGGATACGGTTGACGGTGCATCTGAAGACCCTGCAAATGTTCAAAAACATGTTAGTAAATCACTGTAGTCGAAGAGAAAAAATGTGAAGCACTTTAACCTTTTGTATGCCAGTGTCATGTATTAAGACAGCAAGCGCGTGCCTCGTACGCCAAACGTCACAAATATGTGACAAAAAGTGCGGCGAATTTGTGGCTTGGCGTCGGGGGCACGCCGATGCGTTTATGCTCTGGCGTTCAAAAGGTTTTAAGGCTATGTTTCCACCTGCACACAGCTTGTATGCAAATCGTATTACATTGCGGGTTACTGAAGAATGATTAATAACATAATAATGTGATCAATTGCTGGATTGTGCCCTGCAATGTAATTAAACTTGCATGCGAGTTGCTTGCACATGGACTAAGTCCAATTTTGACTTGCACCTTATAATTTTTCCTAATACCTATAATATTTCTTACATAGGTACAGATGCCAGCACATCAAGCTACAGCAATCCGTCAAATTTCTGTAATAGATTTTCAACTTTATCGCTAAAGCATTAGTTTCAAGGTTGATTGGGAAAATTTGTCAGTTTGGGGTAGCTTGATGTGCTGGCGTCTGTACCAAATGAATAGGATGGACAGAAAAAGTGAGATGCAACAATGTGGGGATAATGTGCATTTGAAAATTGCTCAAATTTAGGTGTACAACCAGTCCCTTATTCATAATTTTGAGGCTGGCTGTAAGTGAGTAAACCAATAATATTATTACTATCTCTGTGTATTTGTCATATGTACACAGTGTAATCAGGAGTATAAAAATATTTAATGTTATCTTTAAAGTATTTCTTCAGTTCATGTTGAACTTGAGAACAGTTTTCATACCAGAATATTGTTATGAAATATGATGATTCTTAATAGTAAACTATACATCTTCTCATGTTTTAAGAAAAGTATTTATTTATTTTTTGGTGCAACCATAAAGGGAACATAACAAAGGATGTCCTTGTAATTAATGTTGGATCATTATTTAATTATTGTGTCCAAATTGGTCATCAAACTATGTCAGTCTAAATTACCTTTAATTGGTATTAATTAATTGTAACACCACAATTTCGGCCTTGTCAGAAGATTGTTTTTTATATGCTGGCATTTGACCACCACCTCGCGAGGTGGTGGTCAAATGCCAGCAATCAACCGAGGCTTCGGTTGATGGTAAGCAGTTGGCAATTAGTTAAATGATGGAAATACAATTACTCTTACTGGCATTTATAAGTTGAAATAAGTAATAGACAACCTTCTAACTAATATGTGCGTCTAACCATATCACAGATTTGAGATTATGCAACACTTCACGGTAGACATTATTTTATCTTCCCTACTGATAACATTCTCCTTTGTGTGTCAGTTAAAGCTTCAATGAGGGGCAATGGGCCAAAACATATTATAAAAAGTAATAACTATAAGAAGCGTGACACACAATACATCTGAGCAGACAATGGAATGCAGTTTATGATGATTCTAGTTTAATAAATAAATAATAAAATATTGATTGTGATGTCAAAACAATGCCAGTTTACTGCATGAATTTCATATTTTAGCTGCTATTTGCCTATTATGTTGTTCAGAAATAAAGATGAAAGTTGAATTATGACAACTTTAGCCCCTTTAGAAATGGTAATTATTAAATAATAGTAGTTAATATGATTTGTACCTGAACCATGACATTCCATTTAATGATACCTCATTTAAAAAAAACAGCAGATTCATTTCTGAATTGAATAGTCATGTTTTCTAAGAGACCATTCCTCAAAAGATAATAAAATAATAATCCTTACAGGAAGTAATATGAAATGTTGAGAACATCTCACTTCCTTATTTGAATGTAGTAAAAGCTAATACAGGTTGTCTAAGAAAATAAATAATACTCTCAAAGCAACCAACATACTTAAATGTTGGATTCAATTATAATGGTTAATTAAATCAATTATAGCTTGATTATAGCGACCACATTTTAAACCAAAAAGATAGTTTACAATTAACTATTAATAGCTTCAAAGCCTACAAATGAATGAATTGAACTATTGTGTGTGTGTGAGTGTGAATGATTCAAAATATAATATTACTGAGGTATTTACTACTCTTTTTGTAGATTTTGTTATCAACAAACATACAATTTTAGTTGATACAAAAAATTAACAAGGCTAACTGAACCTATACAGGTAAAAAAAGGTGGCCAAATTCTAACAGTGCGAATACTTTCACTTTCATCGCTTTATTTATTTATTTTAACTTCATGTACAAAGGTATAATATCACAGATAATGCCTTGAGCATTTTCTTCCAGTTCACCATTGAAGAGATAACATGGAAGGAGCATTGATAGAAGCAAATAAATTTATGCTTATGCTATGTATTAATAAATGAAATCAACACTTACTCAGGGCTGCAGTTAGATGAATCAGCAAACTGATGAGCCAGTTTAACCTCTGGGGGGTCCTCAGGGTATTCCGGGAGTATATGCTTACACTGCAGCAGATCTACCATATGGTGACCCCACAGCTGGTCAAACCCTTGCTTTGTCACACTCAGTTGCTGCATTTGCTGGTTCAAATACTGCTGTGGAAACTGTTTCATAATATTAACTTCTTGTTGGGTCATATTAGGCATTGGTTGTGCCTGTTGATTTGGGTAATTCCCAGGAGCTGGAGCCATTTGAGGATATCTATTCTGCATGTTGCTCTTAGGCACCCCACCTGCCTGCACAATAGGCCCTGGAGGTGGCCCCATTTGATGTCCCATTGGCGGTAAATTCTGTTGCCCCATTGGTGGCATTTGAGGGCCAGCTGGGGGATTTTGTGGACCACTGTAGGTGCTTGGAGGCCCCATATGTCCTGTAGAAGGGCCCGGTGGACACATTGGCTGTCCAGATGGCCCATTTTTGTATTGTCCTGGATATGACTGTGCTTGAGTTGGTCCTGGTCCCATTGGAGGTCCACTTGCAAGGCCCATAGGTGCAGGTGGCTGATTCATAGGTCCCGGAGGTTGGCCCATAGGCTTTGGAGGACCAGGAGGCACTGATGGTGGTCCACTCATATTAGGACCATTCATCCCAACTTGCCTAGGGGGCCCTAAAGGTTGTCCAGTTGGTGGGCCACTATAGCCTTGCATTCCAACAGGAGGACCACTTGATGGTGGGGGTACTAAAGGACTATTTCTTGGAGGACCAGAGATAGGAGCACTAGAGTATGGAACATTGGGTTGACTTGTCATTGAAGGGCCAGGAGGCTTTGAAATTGGCCCAGGTGGAGGGGCATAGGGTGTATTCATTAATCCTGGACCATACCCTGAAGTTGGTGGCTTGCCTCCAGGAGGAGAACTATAAGCACTTGATGAAACAGGGTATTGGCTCTGAGGAGGTCCAACTTGAGGCTGTGAAGAGAGTGGGCCATTCACAAGAGGCTGGCTCGGTTGACTAGAAGGAATGAGAGGTGGAGCATTGTCATTAATCTGACGCTGTGGAGGGTGATAGCTTGGGGGATAGGGAGTGGGTGAAGAGTTGGCATTGGGTACAGTTCTAGGACTACCTGATGACAGCGGGACATTCTGAGGAGGCAGAGGGTTTGGTAAGGAGTTAGGACCTGTTGATATTGGTGGCCTCATGGGTGAAGACTGCAGACTATGCTGCATAGGTGGCATCATCCCAGGTTGATTGAAGGCAGGTGAACTACTAGCACTCTGACTATAGTTGTTGACATTTTGTAACACATGGTTTGGTGGTGCTGAGGACGACGGCGCGTGAAGGGGACTATTCGAGTTCGGGTCCTGCTTCAGTCCTCCATATCCTGGCGGCAACTGGCTCATAGGCACTTGACCAAACTGTTGGTTATGGTTAAACGTTGGCGGCGCCGCATTAGCGTTCACTTGAGGCGGTCCCGGGAAGTTGTTATACGGATTTGGTGGTAAATTGGACATGGCTTGTCAATCTGGAAAGATATAACTGCGTTCTAGTGACAATCTCCAAAAGAATAATAACAAAGACTTTGCGATTCGTTTCCCGGACACGGTGTAATGTTTATATTGTGATAAAAATGCTGATATCGACAAGGATTTAATTAAAACATGCTAATTCACTGGTACAATGACGGATGGGCGATGGAAGAACAGAATTAAATGCCATCACTTACCGCAGTCAGGACGTGGTACAGACAAAAATATGTTCACAAACACTTGTGTATTGTTATACCATTCTCACATATTATCACAGCATGTAAAATAATGTAATTAAAATATCCAAGGAATAAAAATACGACCCTGACTTACGTGGCCGAGCAATTTAGAGCGCCCTCTGGATTGATTTTTTGACATTTCACGTCAACTAGTGACGTACGAATCCGCAAATGTTTTAGTCGATTGTGGGTGAATCGAATTATAATACTAAAACAGCACAATCCAAACAGCGATTTGTTTTAGACAATTATTCTTTATTTCTGCTTAAAATGTGTAAGCAATTTCACAAAGGTCTCTATATAATTGCGAAAACAAATACCCAGACTAAAGTGAAATATCGAAATGAATACGAATTGAGCTGGCTATGTTTGTGTGTTTACGCCGATTACGCCAGACAGTGCACTAACACGTAGCGTAAGACACATTATCATTCTAAGAGTGGAACGCTCATGTCAGTTCCAGGTTTGCTTTTGACCATGTTACGTACGTGTGCATTGTGACTGTTTAGTTAACATTAGTAGGCAAAATCGGTTTGGGGACACGGAATCCTATTGCATTTTATTTTTCAGTTCCTTCTTATGGATAGGTACTACTTCTGCCAACGGCTTCGCCCGCGTGAATGTCAGAAAAAAAAAAAGAAGTCACATTCGAATATGAGCATAGTTTTCTACTTTAGCGCCTGGCTAGAAACATATAATTCAAATCACTGTACGCACACTTAGCATTGTGCCAAATTACGCTGACTGGCGTTTAATAGAGTGGCTACTTATACCTAGAGTGGAGGAGATGGCTGGTTCAGTCCAGACGTACGAGTAAACTCATTGGAGACTTACCTACATTCTATTGTACGCCCTAAGGGTAGGACATAGCTGGTCCTTAACATTTAAATAACACCATCTGTATTATGTACCTATGATCCACAATAAAGATGATTTGATTTGATTTGATTTACTAAATCTTGCAAATTATTTAATTCATGAAATTCCAATAACAAGGTCAAAATATGTTCAGTCAGTAAGACCTAGTTTGGAGTTAGAGGCCCCCACGTACTACCTATGGAAAAAAAAAAACAAAGGGTGACAAGATTGTCGAGCTCAATTGCATCCTACATACCTAGGTACCTATTATTTTTGTCAAACTTTTCTGCAAAGGTTAGTGTTTTGAAATAAAAACCTATTTCAGTGACAGCATACAATTAATCTCCAAGAGCTCGCTCTTGCATCCGGCATTCGTTTTTCTGTTGTGAAAGATCGAAAGAAAACCAGCATTCCGAGGCGGTAAGAACATTTTCGCGCGTTTCAGGGTTCGCTCTCTCAAAAGTCAAAAGTCAAAAGTCTCTTGAATCTTATTCCATTTACGTATCTCTCAAGCTTATCTTGCGCGTATTTATTTCCGTTATCCATAAACTAAGCTGAAAAAATCAAGTTTCGTTCATACCCAGGCCTAACAATAAACTTTTTTTTCAGTCTTTTTAATTTTATTTCTATTATTTATTATACACTGGTGGCCCGCCCCGGCTTCGCCCGGATGTATATTTATATTTGTTTTCAAAATTTTCTTTCATAAGAACCTTCTCCTGACAATAACACAACAAAAAAAGAATTAGCGAAATTGGTCCAGCCGTTTACGCGTGATCACCATGACCAAGGGAAATAGGCTTTCATTTTTATATATATGTTACGGTAAGTGTGATTAATTGAAAATTATTAATAGTTTCTGAACATTATTAATACTAAAAAGATCTATAGGTATAGACATTTACCTAAGCGTGGCGATGATTTTTCCTAATAAGGGCAACTAGTGTATTCTTAGGCTTTTTGAAGCGGATTCTATTGAAAATCAGCTACCTATACAAAACTTTTTCTAGTCTACTACCACTAGCAGATTTCCAGTGGCCCGTACATATTTGCTGTCCGGTATGCGGTGGCTATAAGGTCATATCCAAATACATTCATGCCTACCTCTGAAAATACGAAATCTGTAACTGCGGAACCCGAAACTGAATCCAATCAAAAAGCATTAGACCGGTCGATCATATTTTATCATCAATTCATCATGCAAATGAATTTGTAATTTATTACAGCTAATTTGCAAACTAAACTGATCGAAACAAAAGAAAAACATTAATTAGCTTGTGTCATGAACTGCGGTTGGCATGTGGGTTATGCACGTCGTAGAAGAATTGCCGACTAGAACATCACTTACCTTACATTAATGAAGTGTAACTATGTACTTCGATTTTTTGTACTCAAATTATAAATGCATGTAGAATCAAACCTAATAGCGGCTCGGATGGAACACTCCCCGAGTCGCTGCGCAACAAAAAAGTCATGTAAGAGCAGAGATGAGGCGTAGGGTACCTACTGTACCGTAGGCGCGGGCCTGGCCCGGCCCGGGTCGATGGCGCGTTGTGTTTCACGCGCGCCTCAAAGAGATATCAGCATAGAAGACGGGGCCTGCTAGGGCCAGAGCCTGCCAGGGTTGCGGAATTTGTTCGAAAGAGTCACCGCGGCCCTGGAAGGGAAGGAACACGGATGGGTTTTAGTCAGTAAGAGTCTGACACGCCTTTCCGCTCCACCCAGAGCGGAAGAAGTCATTTGATGATTTCCCATCCTTAAAAAAAAAAAATGGTACCTACCGTGCAGCGAAAAGCGAAATCCACAGACGTCTTAAGTTTTAATTGAATCGACGTATACCAGGTGCTTCGACCGCGTGAAATTATAAAATTGTCCCACGGCAACGAACTATCGGGATAAAAATGTGAAGTAACCTATTGACTATGTCAATGTTTAATGTTTAGCAAAGCTTGAAGAGGTTATCTCGTCGATCGGCAAACATCGATATTGAGATTTCTCCGTGCCTCTGAAATTATGCCCCAGCTGACATTTGTAGATCCTTCACAGTCGTTACGGGTAGTCTGAAGCCAGAAAATCTGACACCAGGCACCAGTATCGCCAAGGGGTATCGTATTATTAGTTACTGGGTTCTGGAGGTCTATTAGACAGTCACTCGATGTAAAATACTAGCATTCAGCTGCATCCGTTTAGATTGCAAGCCGAAGCAATCATAGTGAAGGAAAAGGCTAGAAAAATTGTTAGATTCTACGACCTAAAACTACCAAGGCCCACTTGCGATTTGTGCAAAACCATTCTGCAAATTTGTAAAGTTAGCCCTGGGCCCCGACTATGAAGTCTTAAACCGATCGCGATTCCGCTCTAAGAGGGTGACGGAGCTATACATAACGAACAGCATTATGCCGTTTACATCATCGGAATTGGATGGCATTAGCACGTCATAGTAGGGCTGCTGGACTAGACCGTTAGCCCACTGCTAAGCGGAGCAGCGCAAGTGGGCCTATCTGGGGCCATGGGTTAACCCGTATTCTAAATATTACCCAACATCGATTAGCTGTTGACTCGTGGTGAATTAACAAACATCCAAATTTTTATACTAAAGTAGGATTGTGGAGCATCAGGCAGTCCTACTTCGTCCGTTCAGAAGGAGAGACGGCATTGCCATAGGGATTAGCCTTGTGCAGCTTGGCTTATGCAGAAATTAAAGCAATGTGTAGAAAGGGGTGAATTTATTTCGCGGTGGGCATAGAAACGAAACTTTGAATGGGATTTTCACGTTATTTAAATATCGTTTGCAGCATTAAATGGTGGGTATCCACTATATTCGCGAACCTCTTGCGCTCCGCGCTCCTGAAACTGCTCCACATAGTGAATATGTCACCGGAATATTGCAAACTCTGTAAGTTTGTAAAATATCGCGAGAAATTGTAAAGATTCTACAATTTTCTGGCGACTGATAGTAGAAAAATGTCAAGTTAAAGTAAATTTTTTTAAATCATTTTTCAATGACTGCTCTCTGCTAGCAACCAATCATTTGGTTTTCAATTGAAAATCCCAATAAAACTTTGTTTTATTTTCCATTTTTCTTGCATTTATTTACCCCGTTTTACGGTGATGTCATTTAGGCATTGGTATATGCGAAGCCTTGGGGGTTAAAGGCATAGACCATAGTACTTTCATACTGTGTTCTCAGGCAATAAACAATGCCATTAGATACCAGATGTTAGGTAAAAGAAATAGATAATATCAATTAAGTACTTTATTATTGTTTCAGACATATTCTTCATGTACTTACTGCTTAAAAGGCTTTAAAACTTTCAATAAAGCTTTTAAAACAAAGCAACAATAAATAAATAGACCATATAAAAATTCAAACATCTGTATTTCAATGATAAATTTATCAAAGATTTAGTCGAAAACAAAATTTTAACAAGGTATTTTTTTGCGTAAGTTAAAGTTTAGAATTGATTGGATAAAGCCACCGGATCACAATAATAGTAATAGAATTAAAATTTATACTTGAAAATATATAATAAAATTTGTGTTTGTAAAGGATAACGAGCAAACAAGTGTGCTTAGCGAGTCTTTCTCCAATCAACGTTGTACGCAGGGTTACAGTCTAGCAAGTCTACTCTTAACATTATTTCAACACTTCATTCTTCCAGCAATATAAAAGTATTCAAACTGATCACAAAGGTATGGCAGCTCCATGGAACCCCATGCAACACTTAACAACACAGAGTCATATATGACATTTCATTCAGTTCAGTTCACAAGGGCCCCTCCACTCTGAACGGCATCGAAGCGTAAAATTACTCTTAATTATTATGTAGTATGTAACGATCAAAAGTAATAACGAGCTACTATATTTCACTTGCACCTCTCGGAATAATGTCACATATTGCCCTTAACTCTCTTATATAAATATTAGGTTGATTCAATCTTAATTAATGAGATGTGGTTTTCCATCGTTGGTAAAAATGCAAAAAACAATCACATAAACAGACTAGTATCCAAAAACGCCATCGAAAAATTACATAATTTCTATTTATTGCAAAGGATAGGCCACAAACTAAAGGCGATTACACGAATACATAAGCTCAATTTCGAAACACGGATTTTATAAATCCAAAACATAAACATTTTATTCATCCCGTAATCGACACTCGACGTAAAGTACGCAGATCGGCGGAACTATCTCGGTATAATACGATTTTTATCGACCGTCGCCGGTCCTCCGGCGCAGCGGCGCCTCAACATAAACTCACGAATACTCTACATATCGATAAATCTACTCAGTCGTTTGTTTACTCATAAAAATATATCTTTAAAAGGCTCAAATAAATCCGCCGCGTTGGGAGGCGGGGCTATCAGTTACAGCTATCACTGGAGGGGCGGCGGTGACGTCACTAGTGCACGGCCACGTCGGCGGCCAGCATGTGGCGCCGGCGCAGCAGCTCGGAGTCGGCGGGCGGGCTCAGCCCCAGCGGCGCGCAGTACTCCAGCTCCAGCGCCGGCGCCTCCGGGATGGCCACGCGCCCGGCCGGCTGGTGCGACTTGCTGCAGCGCAGCGTGCGCGCCGGCGCCTCCATGTACGAGTAGTTCATGGAGAAGTGCTGCTGGATCACGCGGTTCACCGCCATCGCCGACTCCGCGAAGTTTGACAAGTTGCGCGCTGACATGTTACTGTGGGACAAACGAAATATAAACATAAGCGTCTTGTGAAACACGGCCATGATATAAAGCTACACTGTCCCAAAATGACATAAGATACTTTTTGGCAGATAAAAGGCGGATTCCTGTATGAACTTCCATGTGACTGTAACCGAAGGACATAGACATCGTCTGCCTAATTTTTCCCCAACTATTTTAGGGTCAACTTCCAGCTGTATTTCTCACGGAGTCACTGCCTATTTGACCTCGACAATCCAGTGCCAACCCCCAAATGCAACTGTGGTAACACACCACAATTGCTGCCTCATCTCTTTTCCTGCTTTTTTGTGCAAAAACACCTGCATTATGAAAGACTACTATCGTGGCTGAGTGCTAGTCGGAGCTCATAAAGAAACAAAATGGACACAACAAGAAGTTGCTAGGGAATACGGTACTCCTTGATACACTGATTGTCAGATGTAATATCCGGTAAAAATCTTCATTCATGTTGAAACTCACCGTTTAATATTGATGGAGGTCTGCAGCTGCGGGTGCTGCGCCAGCGGGTCGGCGCGCCGCAGCCAGGGGTGCGTGAGCACGCGCTCCGCACTGAGCCGGTGCGACGCCTCGCGCACCAGCAGCTGGCGGATGAGGTCCTTGGCCTCGCTGGAAATGTCCGCCCACTCCTCCTCAGGGAACGTGTAGCGTCCCTCCTGTGGTCAACAGAAGGGTTTAGTTAGGAAGAGTTGTTTGAAATGATTGGCAGGTTGTAATGAATCTTCCAAGTATTTCCGAAAACGCAGAATATTGCGATATTGCTGCCAACGATAAGACCGCTACTGTACCCAATTAAGTTTGTGTAAAAGAGTTGTGTAACTATTTTTGGTTTACAATAAAGTAAATTATATCTATTTATTTTATATACACCCGTATTGTCTCATGTGGGTTAAAAGACTTCCTAATCTCTCTTCACTCCATTGGTGGTCAACGGAAATGATCCCTAAGGACCAGTCTTTGCTGAAGAAGTCTAGGCGAACCAGACATCTTTCCATCAAATATTATCTTTAATATTAGGAGCCCTATTGCTCTAGCTCTCTAAGATGAAAAAACTGTCGCTGAATTTCTAGAATTCCAAAAAAAGATAACACTGACAAAACAAAAACAGACAGTGATGGAAGTAGAACATACCTGTATAGTATTAAAGAGCAGCTCCTGGCAAGCGCGGCAGTTCTCGCCGCGCTCCCATCCGCAGTCGGAGCCACAGTCCGCCCTGAAGGGCGGGTAGCCGCACAGCAGAATGTACGCGATCACTCCGAGCGACCACAGGTCGCATCGCTTGTCGTAGTGATTCGCTGCTGAGCCCGCAAATAGGGACACCACTTCTGGTGCCATAAATTCCGCGCTGCCCACCTATGACAAAGGAGATGAGGTTTAATTTGAGGTTTTCGTTGGTGTTGGTTAGGAATTCGAATTTCCAGTGAACATTATAATTCTAATAGGTTCACTGTCCGCACAGTAGAAACAATGAGCGAAGACCACATGTGCTGTGAGTCGGGTAGAGGTGACCTTTAATATTTGCAGCTGAAGGATAGTCAGATGACAAAAAATTAATCTAACAAGAAAACTTAATTTATGCAATGCTCCACAATATAGCAAGTTATGGGACAAGCCAGTCGAGCGGGAGAATTTAAAGAAAGAATAAAATATTTCTAATGCTCCAATACAAAAGAGAGCAAATTCTGGACTGCCAGTAACACAATTGATAGTTCATATCTATTTACAGACTTTTAAAGAGATATTTACGACAAACTATTAGAGATACATAAAATAGTACTAATTATAATATTAAACTACTATTTACTTGTCCGAAGGCTATGCCCGATTACTTCCAAGAGATTAACTTAGGATTTAGATTATATCTTTATATGACTTCGGACTTCCACGGATAATGTATTTAATTAATCAACATTTTGCTATTGAGAATTTTCCAAATCTCGCAATTTGGAATCGGTATAAAATTAACATACAACCAAGAAATAATGTCTTGGCTCAATATTCAGATTAATTGCTTTGGTGGTATTCATTCATGATTTTGTTTGTCTTATTGTTTTCCTATTGGTACATTCTGCTTCAAAAATAATGGTCGCAAAATCTTTAGCAAGGCTAATAAGTATCTCAATATTTATAATTATTAGACTTTCTTCAGTTCTCATCTCATCTACTATTAAAAAATATTAAACATCTGCTAATGCTGTAGTTAGTTTAATACTATGCTGGTCATCATTTGTTTACAACTACGCAAAACAAAATTCGGCACCACACCACATGGCATTTGATAAAGCGACAATAGCCTAAACATTACGTGCAGATGTTGGGGTCAATGCGTGTTATGTATAGAACGTTATTATTTCATAAATTCTGTATCTAATGCCATTGACACTTGATTTGCAACAATACCTTCTGTTACTGTTATGCCTACAGGGATGATTCATAGATTTGTTCAATAGGTACCTATTTTGACTCCAGACGTACCTACCTACTATTAATCTTTTGATTGTCATCTTCTTGTGCTATCGGATTTATTATTTGGTAAACAAATACAGGTAGTTGTTTGTTTATTAGTTTTTAATCTTACGATGGATTTATGTTATCTTCTTGCTTTTTATTGTCATCGTTCATCGTTATATCCGGGCTTTAGTCATTTTAATCCTAAACCCTACGATATTGTTTTACAATGAAATAGCAATGAACTAATTAAAAAAACAGCTTATAAATTCAACAGACACGACAGAATTATCAGTAAAAATGAATTGAAAACTAATGTTTTTTTGTGTCTTATCAATTTACACTAGTGGCCAAAAAATATTACTTGTAGGTACCTACAGTTTATCGTAGAACGTTTGCGTTTGCGTTTACAACTACGCAAAACAAAATTCAGCACCACACCACATGGCATTTGATAAAGCGACAATAGCCTAAACATTACGTGCAGATGTTGGGGTCAATGCGTGTTATGTATAGAACGTTATTATTTCATAAATTCTGTATCTAATGCCATTGACACTTGATTTGCAACAATACCTTCTGTTACTGTTATGCCTACAGGGATGATTCATAGATTTGTTCAATAGGTACCTATTTTGACTCCAGACGTACCTACCTACTATTAATCTTTTGATTGTCATCTTCTTGTGCTATCGGATTTATTATTTGGTAAACAAATACAGGTAGTTGTTTGTTTATTAGTTTTTAATCTTACGATGGATTTATGTTATCTTCTTGCTTTTTATTGTCATCGTTCATCGTTATATCCGGGCTTTAGTCATTTTAATCCTAAACCCTACGATATTGTTTTACAATGAAATAGCAATGAACTAATTAAAAAAACAGCTTATAAATTCAACAGACACGACAGAATTATCAGTAAAAATGAATTGAAAACTAATGTTTTTTTGTGTCTTATCAATTTACACTAGTGGCCAAAAAATATTACTTGTAGGTACCTACAGTTTATCGTAGAACGTTTGCGTTTGCGTTTACAACTACGCAAAACAAAATTCAGCACCACACCACATGGCATTTGATAAAGCGACAATAGCCTAAACATTACGTGCAGATGTTGGGGTCAATGCGTGTTATGTATAGAACGTTATTATTTCATAAATTCTGTATCTAATGCCATTGACACTTGATTTGCAACAATACCTTCTGTTACTGTTATGCCTACAGGGATGATTCATAGATTTGTTCAATAGGTACCTATTTTGACTCCAGACGTACCTACCTACTATTAATCTTTTGATTGTCATCTTCTTGTGCTATCGGATTTATTATTTGGTAAACAAATACAGGTAGTTGTTTGTTTATTAGTTTTTAATCTTACGATGGATTTATGTTATCTTCTTGCTTTTTATTGTCATCGTTCATCGTTATATCCGGGCTTTAGTCATTTTAATCCTAAACCCTACGATATTGTTTTACAATGAAATAGCAATGAACTAATTAAAAAAACAGCTTATAAATTCAACAGACACGACAGAATTATCAGTAAAAATGAATTGAAAACTAATGTTTTTTTGTGTCTTATCAATTTACACTAGTGGCCAAAAAATATTACTTGTAGGTACCTACAGTTTATCGTAGAACGTTTGCGTTTGCGTTTACAACTACGCAAAACAAAATTCAGCACCACACCACATGGCATTTGATAAAGCGACAATAGCCTAAACATTACGTGCAGATGTTGGGGTCAATGCGTGTTATGTATAGAACGTTATTATTTCATAAATTCTGTATCTAATGCCATTGACACTTGATTTGCAACAATACCTTCTGTTACTGTTATGCCTACAGGGATGATTCATAGATTTGTTCAATAGGTACCTATTTTGACTCCAGACGTACCTACCTACTATTAATCTTTTGATTGTCATCTTCTTGTGCTATCGGATTTATTATTTGGTAAACAAATACAGGTAGTTGTTTGTTTATTAGTTTTTAATCTTACGATGGATTTATGTTATCTTCTTGCTTTTTATTGTCATCGTTCATCGTTATATCCGGGCTTTAGTCATTTTAATCCTAAACCCTACGATATTGTTTTACAATGAAATAGCAATGAACTAATTAAAAAAACAGCTTATAAATTCAACAGACACGACAGAATTATCAGTAAAAATGAATTGAAAACTAATGTTTTTTTGTGTCTTATCAATTTACACTAGTGGCCAAAAAATATTACTTGTAGGTACCTACAGTTTATCGTAGAACGTTTGCGAGATATTATCAGTATTTTTCTGTTAATTTATCACTACGAACTAAGTTGAAAACAAAGAAATATGTCACGTCAGAGATAGCGCAATTGCTAAGGGTGATAGAAAATTAATTATTGCAAATAATATCAGCGTATCGCAGATGCACAATACTGGTAGTAATTAGGTAAGTCAGATGTTGAAATTGCTGATTGAGAGAAATAATGCGCGATAACTGATAGAAACGTGACTCTAGACTGCTAATAAAGTTAATGATAGACAATATCATTTTGTACTTGTCAAGTTCAAATTGACTGATGGTGATGAACCGTGATATAAGCTACTGGATACATAAGAGCTGTTAAAACCGTTTAGCTCAAGGTCGGGGATTACAGACCGTACGAGCTTACCCGATTACGTGTCTACCGGCCGAAAATGATGTAACCTAAAACCCTTAAAAATTACAGTTCTTTGTTATGTAAAGGATGACTATGTATCGTACATAGTACATACACGATGTTCTGTCAAGGTTATCTAACAAAGAATACATTTTAGTTACTAACTTCTTTTGATTAAATTATCAACGAAATCTTAACAAAGCATAATCTAACAAAGGAGTACCTCAAGGTACAGTGTTAGGGCCATTATTGAATGTATTAAAAGAAACTCACTGGCGTCATAAGCTGCGGCGTCGCCAGCGGGCTTGCGAGGCTCGAAGTGAAACTTATTCCACTCCCAAGATCGAAGTCGCATATCTTCACTGGGCAGAGTCTGTCCCGGTGAACGCATAATATGTTCTCCGGCTTGAGATCGCGGTGTGCGACACCTTTACCATGGAGGAAATGTAAAGCGTTCGCTATCTCACGCACAATCTCTGCCGCTTGCGGCTCTGAGAAGTAATGGTGCTCCTGTATGCGAGACAGGAGCTGACCGCCGTCGATCTGGAACAATCGATGTTACATTGTTGTAGAAACGCTAACAACTTGAAATAAAACACGCTAAAACCGAAGGTGACATACGATAAGAACACAGACAAATTTGAAATCAATTACTTTAGACTTCTTGATGACATTAAAAGTATTGATGACAAAAATAAAACAATGGAACAGGAAGATATGACTGAAAACGATGAGGTTCTATATCAATCAAAAGATGATAACCTAAGATCCTTTTAACATTGCCAGTTAGATAATTTCAGACTATAAATTCCTCAAAATAAGTGTGGTTCAGGAGTTTATCATTGAATAATATTGTAGGTATACAGGAACAGACACAACAAGATAACAGCTGTAAACAGTGCCATATCAGATATCGCTCGCAACAGGCTATATTATTTGCGGGCTGGCCACCAATTAGGAAATGAAACTGTTGCTATCTACTTGTCGGTCGAGTAAATTACTAACAATAATAAACCAAAAGCTATTTCAGAAGATAGGATTCGTTCCATAACAACCAAAGTTGATTCGAAAAGTTTTTCTAACAGTTCTCATGATTTAAATAAAATTGTAGATGCAATTTATTCAAGTCGAGCAACTGACGTTAAGTGGTGTAATTTTCTAAGGTAACATCAATAATGAAAGTTAAAAGGATGTGAGGGCTACGTGATGTTATTTCAGCTTATAAATATAAAACAATGAGCTATTAAGCTATTACTCAAAAGAGTTAAAGAAAAAACAACTACACGCAAGCTCGAGGGAAATAGACACAGACTACAGTACTAGACCCTTTATCCATTCAGAATGTTTTATTACTGCGGAAATAATATAAATGGTGCATCGTTTTATTTATTAACTATGACTAGTATTCGCACTTTCCTTATTGTCCTTTAATTAACTTTGTAGGTCTGTACAATAATAAACAGTAGTTAGTACCTATATTACAATAACACTTCGATAAATTGACATGTGAAGTATTTTCTGTTTAAGTAGGTAGTTAAACATTCCGTCCATTTCATGCAAAAATTCCATATAATATGACAAACAGCTTGTTTAAATTTTATTTTTAAAATATGGTGAACCACATGTGGCTGACTCATTGAGAAATGCTTTACAATTATACACGCCTAATATTGTCAAGGCAAAAAGTTATGATAATCAGGAAAAAGCATATCCAATTATGATCCATTAATGTTTTAATATTTAGGAAACTGGATATGAGTATGTAACATTGATTGACATGGTAGGTACTACCTAAAAAAGGCTTTAAAAGATTGGTAGATTACGCGCACAATCGTCCGTGCATAGCAACACTTCGAAGTTTGAAAAGGTTGTACGTGACTGGATTTTTTATCGCTGCAGTACGCACAAAAGGATCTTTAATAAAGTCGTTGTTATTGATGCAAATACATATAAAATAATAAAGATAGTGATACACAATATTCTAGAGGCTTCGATCGTAATAATGATGTAATTACAAAACGAGACAAACTCCCACACGTCGCAGAGTCGTCTAGTGCGATAGTATGAACTCGATGAAATATGTGAATTCCTTCAACATGTGTCACTTTTATTTATTTACTACTATAGAATCGAACATGAATACCTACCTACTTTCTTTTAATATATTTTATTATAAGTATATTACAATTACGATTGACATGACTAAAGTTTTTCATTCAATACTAAGAATTAAATTTAGAACTAGATTTTTTCTGTATAACTCTAACAGAAGTCGAAGCAATGGTTGCTAAGCACACCTAGCAAAGTCCCATTGAGTTCAACGAAAATGAAATATTCAATTAAAGGATAACAACAAAATAACACCTCAAAAGGAATTCCTAGAGAAAACGAGATATCAAAGACCAAGTAATCCAAAGAACAAAAATATTAAATGGGAAAAGGACCATTACAACATGAAAGTAGGACACTGTTTTTATAGAGGAGAGGACACATTGAAATTACAATCAAGTCCTTTTAGTTAGAATCATGCCATTTTGAACAATTGTATAGTACGTACATATCAAATGATATAGGTTGAGGCTAACTCCTTCATGTTATAATTTATTAACATTAATCGAAGGTTTTTTTTTCCGTTGTCATGGCGACTTGGTTGGGATGAGTGGAAAAAAAATTCTTCAAAAGGACGTACAATATCGGTGTCAGAGTTTTAATTCTTAAAGATATCATGAGCAGTACAAAGATTCTCACCTTCTCGAAGACAAGATAGAACTTGTCGGTGTCCTCAAAAAATTCAATGAGCTGGATTATGTTCGGGTGTCCCTGGCAGTAGTGGAAAGTCTCCACTTCGCGGAACACCCTGGCGCGGGCGTGCCCCGGCACTTTGTCGATGATCTTCACTGCGTATTCCTGGCCCGTGTAGATGTTCACGCACGTCTGTACCGAAGCGTACGCGCCCTCGCCTAAAACCTCCCCTGTTAGCTTGTAGAGGTCTGTTGACAAAGAAAATGCTCTTTAAAATAACTTTATCAACGGAGTCGTTGCCAGGATCTACATTTGTTAAGGACTTAACCTAGTGAGTTTGGTCGTTGTTATCTGAAAAAACCAAGGTAGCATAAACTGAACCAATATGCATGCGCGAAGATAAGTTTCGCCAATATTTGCAGCTTACCTTGGAAACATGACGTGACGACAGAGCTCCCGGAGCGCTTCTTCCTGCGGCGCTTCCTGCGCGCCTCCTCCTTACGCCTCTGCAGGTCCTCACTGTCGGGGATGGCGACGGGCGCTGACGGCTCATTGCCTCGAGGGCTCTCGTCCGATTCGCGCTCACTGCCCGACTGGCTGCTGCAGCGGCCCACACCTGGAGACAAATGAACAAAACAATTGAAAATCAAAAATTCTCAAAATCACACACTAGCTTGGTTTTCGGATTCTTACAAGCTAGTACATGACATCAGTAAAGCATCGAAATAGCGGAATTCCATTACTTAGTTATGTCTATAGGTTGAGTAACAGTTTTTTTGCTGCTTTACGTTTTTCATTGAATATTATTTTTTCTAATAGCGGTGTTGGTTTTTTTGCACGTTTATTGTAAAAAGCCTCGGTTGACACAGTTGTTGTATAAACGAAGCAAACCTATTATAGTTTTTGTAAAGACAGTTGTCGCCTGTTGTCACTTAACCACCTCCTACAAAGCTACAAGTGAGCGAACTATGAAACTGTTTCGACGATGACTACATTAGCGAGTTATGGCGACATCCCTTGTTTAATGTATGAACAACGCGGAACATTACGTAGGAAGGCTGCGTTACTACAATAACTTGACTCGTCGTCGCCACAGGGACGACTCTCACTTTGCATTTGGTGCTAGCCATTGTTACAAGCTGTGTTTGGGTTTACAGTTCGTCATTCGTTAAATCACTGCCTGTTTAACATTTCTAAACGACCAAACGTGAATACCAAATGGAAAAGTTTGGCGGATAGTCAAAAATTTCGAGCGAACCCGGAACAAAAGTGTGTCCTATCAGGGCAAATGTGACGGCTGTCATCGATAATATAATTCTGACGTGAGACGTGACTTTGCAAGCTGAGCTGGCAAACAAAGCCGGTTCAACGACCTACATGGCCGCACCCAGCGCTGCGCGTACGCGCCCACGTTACGCGATCGCTTGGCCTCTTGGCGTAAAAACTAGCGAAGTTGCATCTACTAGAAGAAACGACCCAATAGTCACTCCAAACTTTGTAATCTGGTAAACTTTTGGAATGAGTACCGCTTAGGTAGGCACTTATTGCCAACTCAAGTCTTCGACTTGATGCTGAAGAGACACAGCCTATTTGGCGTGTTTCGAGAGACACGATTATCCGCTTTTGGGATGTTAATGCCAAATGCTTTGTCCAAAGAAATGCTGAAACTTTATTTCCTACATAAGGCATTGTACCGAGGACATCCAAAACAAGAAAAACTTCAGGGAATGGTGACGTGTGATCCACGTCACCATTCCCTGAAGTAATCTATACGACAGAGGAATGAGAATCAATCAGTGCCTACGTGCTCCGTAGAAGTCGACATATTATTTGCTTGATTTCATCTTCCTCGTTTGGCTGAAGCATTCATTTGAATGCACGCTCAGTATTTAAATGGTTGAATAATGCGCTCGATTTGCGTGTTCATTGGGTCTATTCGTCATAATGTATGATAAAAATGAAACTTTAAGAATTAATTAATGCACGCGATGACCTCAACATGTGCCGCACGACAACTAGCCGAATGCGCAATAACCGTACGACTGTAACAATCGGGCCCGAGGCACGCCCACGCATACAATCGCCCGTTTCAACATAGAAACTTCCTGTTTAAATACTGAATTGTTCTAAATTTCCACAGGAATAATCGTACAAAGCAACTGCTGTACGTCCGTTCATTAATATTGCTAAACAAAACTTTGTATACAAACAGAACGCCACGACGCATCACAACAAGGTTACCTTCCTGATACTAAAACTGAGAGTGACTGACTCATCGACTGCTTGATACTCAAACCCAAATACAATGAGACATTAACGCTGCCCACGAGTTGCCTTGGACTTTATCAAAAATGAAAATAAGATTCCAAAATAGACAAACAGAAATCGTGATTCCACTAGCCCAAAATTATTATAATTATTATGTCAGAAACGCGAGTGGAACGAATGCTGGATGTGAGTGTCTTCTCATTACGAGCAATTGCATTGAATCCAATTATTGTAAGAGATTCTATTTCCTATCGCCGCAAAGTAATTGTACACTTGTCTTATGGTATCGCATGTTGGTCGCGTGACGGCTCGAGCCGCGTGGCTCCACGTGGCAAAGCACTTGGCTCGCAGCGTGTCTCGTTACGTAAAACGTCTCAGCAGCAGCAGCCTCACAAATACTTCTAAAGACGGCAAACTTCTAAACCATTATCAACATAGCCTCACCTAAAAGTTTGCTACTCGTTTTCGCATGGTCGAGGTGAAACAATAGATTGACCCAAATAACAAACAAAAGACTATCAAAATTATAACGATTGTATTGTCAAACCTTGTCCAAGAATAGCATTAATTTTATTTGTTCAATACATTCTAGTCTAAGCAAAGATACTTCATAACCACTGACTCATTAAAATACAAAACACTGTTCCGCAAATTAAACTAGCAATCATGCAAATCGATGGATATGTATGTGTCACCGGAAAATTGCAGACTCCGTTAGATTGTAAGTAATAAATCTTGATTTGATTATAATTTCTCGACATATTATGAAAAAATCGTTTTTCATAATCCAAATTCAATAGTTTCCGATATATCCGTGCCTTATTTGAAAACAATGTTTACAGTTTCACGCGATATTTTACAATCTTACGGCGTTTGCCGTTTTCCGGTGACATAATTATGCTAAGTAATAAAAAATCATTCCTAATAGATTCATTAGTCAGACATTACTGGGACTGACAAAAAATATAGGCTGGAGTAAAATTGTCACCACGACATTTTCTGCCCTCCGTTGAAGTTTCTACTTTCTAATCTTGTAGGCTGGCATAAACGCTTGGCCACGAACGCTCTCTAAGTTGCCGATTGTAGGCCTATTATACTTTTGTTTCATACCCTTAAGCTATTCAAAATCGTGGCTTTCTAATCGCAACAAATAATGAATGCACTGTTAGAGATGCAATTTGCCTTTAACACGAAACAGACACTGATATACATTGCTGGGTTTTTTAGGTTTATTTTTACTTCACGATTCTAATTCGATCTTGTTTCATTTTTACTCCTGCTATCATTAAGGAGTTTCAACTTAAAGTACTTTCTAACTAGCATATTTTAGAAAATGTCGCCAGAACAATCGATTAAAAGTTTGAAAATACCAATAAACGCAATTTATAAGAGCATTGCAAATGCAAATGCCGTTCGTGTAATTTCTAAATCAGTCGACCAATCCGTCATAATCATTATAATCAAAGATCAAAGTCGACGGTTAGAGTGGTGGTGATGAATAAACTGCCAACTCGGCCTGGCACTGCAACCGAACTGAACGAGATAATATCTAGGTGAAACTTCAACTAGGGCGTTCAAATTTATAGCTACTGCAGCACGTAACAAACCACTTTCACTCACCACTGATTCTGCCCCCTGTCTAATGATAACACACATGGATTTGGTAAATTAAACACTCGGTGACAAGAACATGTCTGTAAACAACCGTATTCGGTGAGGACAATTACTCGGCAACTTATTCAAATAAAACCAGAATGGCAATATTCGAAAGGATGCTTACCAAAAATAAATGCCATTATTGAAGCACGAAAGCTTCGTTTAATATAAAAGGATACAATGAAACCGACACGTAAATAGCAGATTCGATATTCAAAATAAATGACGCAATCGATGCGAAAGACAAAATTGAAGAGGGTGAGTTGGGTACTGAATGTGCGAAAAATGCGTACAGGGGTGCAGGTACAGGCTATGCAACTAGCGACCAATCGATTCGCGAAAGGAGTAAGGGAGAAATGCACGCGAGGTGAAGGGAGCGGGGTTTGATATTACACCGGAACAAGCGTGAAGTCCGTCACGGTCAAGGTTACTCTGTTTTACTCAGTCGGCGGACACGATTGAATGATTCCAATCAAACACTGAATGCAAATTTGCAGCATTTGATTGTTTAAATTCAAAACCATTTTTGAGTTACTGTTGCTATATAGAAACGCCATCTTGCTTTGGGGGTAGTAATTGAAACTTTTGAATTAAATAATTAAGTTAGTTAAAAAAACAAAACTTTTATTTGAATGACAATCTAAAACAGACACACCCATCAGCAACAACTGTTACAAAACAACAGAATTCCCAAGAACTTATACTTATTATATAAAATCAGTAACACTAGTGCGCAGTTTTGTTTTAGTGGGTGACCTTGGCCATGAACGCCGTGGGGCGACGCGCTCCAGCGGCCATGTTGAATTGAAACCGTGGAAAGTAATGAAACTGCATGAAATTATAAACGCATTCTTACCAATTTGATTTTTAAACAGTGAATCAATAACAACCAATAAAAGCGTGATATGAAGAGGCGAGGAGAATCAAAAATGTGGCGTTCATACATACACATACAAATATAATTTTGTTAATGACACGCATTCCATAATAGGTATTAGGTATGTTGAGGTTTTATTCTAATTTTGCCATGTTGGTCAAACCAAAAGTCAGAACAACAAAAGCAGACATAACGTTACACAAAAAGCAAATCTATTTATTAAAACATGAAATTCTAAATACTTCAAGATAGACGTTTTACAAACTACAGTTAGATATCACAAATGAAATTGTCAAAATTAAAATTTCCTTCGGAATGACATCAGCCATAGAATTGACTGCTCATTCTAGAATGCCATATCACGCGACATTACAGAAAATTAAACACAATAATTAATGTGTTACTTTTACATTGAAAACGGAAAACAGAGCTTTCATGAGTAATGTCAATTGATGTACAGAAATTAACTATAAAAGTACCAAGATTGCCCATGGAACCAAATGATACAGAATTTTGGATCAAAAAAATGCAACATAGCAACAATCAGACAACTTATAAGTAAAACTTATCCGAAACAGGAAATACATTGATTATATCATTCACGGTGGCTGTAATAAAACTGCCAAATGTATTCCTGAGCAATATCATAAACATAACGACTCGAATTCAGTGAATGTTGCGAAATTGCAGATTGTGAAATAGTGTGCTGTCTGACCGGTCAACGCTCGCTCCGTATACGTGAACTTTGGCATTTCAAACTAAACCAAACTAGGGTTTATGTTTATTTTGTTATCCCAAAACAATAACATTGCATAACTAAATAATCCCGTTATATAGATTAGCTCAAGCAATGGCATGACTTGAAAGAGGGAACACAGTAAAAATGAAAATAAACACAAACTAAACGGCAATAACAACCACGGCCACGTCACTGGGCGGTCATAAAATTCTAAGTTCAAATTGCAATGCATTGAGAGTGGTCAGTTTTTTGCAGTACATCAATGCATTATAAACTACAATAACTTTATGAAAACGATCAAGGACAATGCTTTATGATCAATCTTGACACTCATGTACTGCACGCTGGTGCCGATCCAAACAATTGCCATCATTATCAAGAAAATGAACAGCTGATTACAGAATCATAACAAATGAATCAAAAGGCTAAATGAATTAAAGGTGTCAAAAGGTGCGATATAGCGGCTCATGACGCAATTGATGATATGAAGTTTACAATTGACCATGATGAAGCGTTTATACATGATGAATTGAATATAAATCTTCACAAAATTACGCAAGATAAGGACCATACAGCAGCACCAGTGTTTCATATCATAACCATTATTTACTAGAACATAGGTGCCAATCGTTCAATGTTTTGAACCATTTTAAAAACAAAACATTCGATAAGAATTTCTCTTTTTTCTCTCTCTCTCTCTCATTTAAATATCTTATGTGAATGAACTTCGCTGGATTATTTATCTGAAAATGGATTGAAAGTTCACTATTTTACTTAGGTATCTAACCAGTTCTAATTAGCAATTTCTTATTGGAAGCTCTAATAGACCAACTAACTAAGGAAAATTAAACAGAAATGGTTGCTCATTTTCCATTTTTCAGAATTTACCAAACAATAAGAACTGCTACAGTAATATGCAAAATCGACTACGCAGTAGGCACAATAAAGCCGGTCAAACAGATGTTTGAAAATATCGTAATGTGACTTGCGCTAAATGAGCATCCGTCGCATAAAGTATTATGAAGCCAACTCACCGCTATCTACACTCTCTTCTGAAACCTTCTTCACCATCCTGCTTGATGCGTTGATACAGCGATATTGAGAATTATAACGAGTAGGTGTACTACTCTTGAAAAGCCGCTTTCAAACTTGTGGCGGCCGCCTTCTCGACGTGAAATCGGAACGGCGTTAAATTTAAGTTAGAAAAAAAAAAACGCCAAAATTAAATAATAAAGCACCACGGTCGAGAAGGATTTACGGAAAATGTGCCGGAAGGTAATAAACAAACACTATAAGAAGGCGGAATGAAAAAAACTGCTGGTGTCGTTAGCGATCCATCCTACACACGCCCGCCCGTCCGATGTTCTAAAATCCAACTGAGGAGTTGTTCGAGTTGCCGGCTCAGCCCGGCGCGCACATACACAGTCCCCCCGCACCCTCCGACCCCCTAGATCTCCTTCGTTCGCAAAGCTGTGTCGTCGTTGTTGTAGCCTCTCTCGTCTGCGCGCATGCGTGCTCGCTCGCACTGCTGACGTGTTTATATTTTTTGTGGTTCATTTTTTCTCCACGTCGCTCGTCGTCGTCGTAACTAGCCATCAATATAACATATAATTATGTATTATGTATATCTCGCCATTCAAGTATATAAATAAATATATGCCAGATGTTGTATTAAATGAGAATCAAGATTTCTTAGCTTTTCAGGTTTAGCGTAGTCTTAATTTTGTATAGCCTTGGCTTCAACAATCCATGGTTCTTTACCAATATTTTAGGATTATTATTAATGAATAAACATAATTTCAACGTCGGACTTGATTCTTGTTAGAATTATTGAATCAGAAGCAATTCGTATGAGTATTGTCTTATAGGAATTTAATTGGCCCAAGACTGTTGATAATACTTATTCTATAACTATATTGTCTAGGGTCCTTGTCTCAGATGTGTTGCAGGTAATCAATAATCCTTATATTTTACTGTTATTTAGCTGCTCCATAATGTCAGCTCGAATGATTAACGCTTAGAATGCGTAATTTCCAACATAACATTTGCTACTGACACGAAGTCTGAATGAACGAACACATTCGCACACCTCTATTACATCACCTTTTCAAATTAATGTAAAGCTACTTCTCGAATACCGGCCATCATCTTTTGCTTTTATAATACTCTTTATTTATAAACGTTATGCAACAGGGATTCCTTTGTCTTCCGAACCCTCCCATGGATGACCTTCACAGGGCATTTGTTGACAAACAAGATACGGGAACGGGTGCACAACGCAAAACGCACGTGGTACGGCCCAACCGGTCCAACCGGCAACCGGCGCCGCCATGTTTGTTTGTTGTCACGCCATTCTTCCATCCCGCTCTAACATAGAGCGCTGCCTCCCCTCACTCGCTGTCTCTGTTGTACAGCCTTCTCGCTCGCTGGCCTACGTGACCGACAATAACAATAACATAACCCTAACAGATAGTACTGGAAGTCAATAACGAATTACAGCATACATAACATGGCTTCTTTTCAATTTAGCAGTATTACAATAAAGTTCTTAAAATGCAGAATAGTTGTAGACGTTGTAGTATTCTAATTTCATCTAACAGCATCGGTGCTGTTCTTGTATCTACGTAGGTATAGTTCAATCAGGTGTTCCAAATACAGTCAGCTGTTAGCAAGTATTATGATGATGGAATGATATCGTACCACGTAGCTTATCTCCAAAAAACATAGTCAGATGATCTAATTTACACAATCTAGAATCTGCGCAACAAAGTGACATATGATTTGAGTTATGTTTATGTATGAGCTATAAGTTCTATATTATCAATCTTTACACAGTCCTAGGCTGTTGTTTTAAGATTCTTAGATAACCGTACGTTAGGTATGTATGGTGAATATTAGTGAACCAGAATGTCCAAAATTCTATGGAAGCCAAAAACTGCAAATTCGCAATTTTTGCGTAAAGGGTGTCTGGCGATAAGTGTAAGGTCGGATTGAGGGGTTTCCCTTTACGCACCTGCCATCCGGTAAAAAAAAGGTGCGTAGTTTCTAAGAAATTTAACGTACGACTATAACAAAGGAGGCAAAAAAGCCCTACATTTGACAAAAACTGTTAACGCTGGGGTGAAAGAGCCGGCGCGGATTCTATGGATAGGTAGAGGGGACGCACAGCTCAATCCTACTGCGCAGTAGTAAACCGGGATCCCTTTGTTTGTTTTGGTTTGGATAAAAGTAGCAACATCGTTACAAAGGCCTATAATACTTAGTCAATGAACTGCACGCAACAATGACAGATATTTTACGGCTATTTATCTCAATTGATCTATTTTGAAAACAATAAGATCTTACAACAATAGTAGTCAACAAGGCTAACCTGTTTTCAATACCTTCCAAACGATGGCGTTAATATCTGCATCATCATCCATCTCGAAGGCACTCTGGAACAAAAGACAAGAACCGATTCATAACACGTCTTTGAACCGACACTTACGACTTTACGAAGTGCTTCTAGTGCTACCCACGCTTACTTAAATTATTCGTGTCTAAAAAGCAATTATATAACCCAGTCGCAAGCACTCTTCCTTGGGGTTCTTTTATAGCTAGTTGTAAATCTATTGAACAAAAATTTATTTGATAGCCCCTCAACATTCTACGACGAATAATATTGGACTTGATGATACATACAAATACAGTTAAAATTTAAACAATCCGTCCATGGAAGCATCTACTTTTGTTCATAGGTGAGCAAGGTCTGTATCGGGGTATTCCTGAGGATAATTTTTTTTGGTCCTTTGTGTTGAATTTTGGGTTAGGTTAATTTTAAATCCAACATTGAATCGGATCACGCACGCCAGCGATCAACATTAAGCTGCACCTGACATCAGGACAAAGAGGTTTCACGAAAAAGAATTTACTTTTAGTGCGATTATCATGAATAAAAAAACTGATGGACGCGAAGAAGGATCAGGCGCGTCAAAATAAGACGATGTTATGATCACCGAGTGTAAACTGAACGAAAATAATTTCAGTCCAAACTGCGAGAATTGGTCGTAATTTTCTCGGAAAGATGACATGGTATCAACAAACATTTTACGTAATCCGCATATTCATACTTAGCGAACGAACTCTAAAATATTAAAACAAATAGAAGATTGTCCAAATATTTACTCTGGCCAGGGGACTTTTAAAAACATATGTAAAATATAAATGTAGACACCTAGGTTCAGAAATCTAAACGTGATAAAATATCTGATGCATATTCGATCAAGTAACATAGACTTGTCTAAGATACAAGACAAAGTACTAGAGTTATTTTGAAAGACAAAAGTGCAACGCAGGGTTATGTCATTGCTGCAATAGAATTTCAACAAGGGGAGCGATATGAATAAATCATAAACAGTAATCAGAAAAGGTTGTCACCGACCAAAACAGAGCGATAACCATTTCTTGTAAAATCCTTGTGGCTAGGACTTTTGGAAATATTGCATTAATTAATTAATTACAATAGAACCGCAACCATTTCTAACAGTATGTCTGGAAATTGGTACTGAACAACAGGCAGCTAGAAATCTTAAACTCATAAGAGAAACTTCGTCCAATCGTTGAACGGGATGTTGTATTAGATCGGGCCAGAAGACAAAGTAAAAGGTTTGTAAGCGCGTGACTAAGTATATGCATTGTATTTTTTACATAGTGCAAAGAATTTTAAGACACAACAATAGACATCAGAAATGTATGAAACAGTTCTGGTATGATTTTACTCATTATACAACGCGTACAGTGGCCGTAACGAAAGTCGGTACGCACCGTGTAACATTTCTAAATCAAAGATAATTGCCGAAGCAAAACATATATTAATTATATCAGATGGAACAAAACAGCCCAAGCTGACTACTTGATGGAACCTTTGTTTTATTAATATTATAGAAAACAAAAATCTGGCTAAGGATAACCACATATCTTGTTGAACTTTTCTATTTTGTGTCCTGAATTCTTCTTAGGGTTTACACAACACGCAGAGTAAAGATTGCAGACAGTATTTCTGGCTCAGGATCAAAGGAAGCGTAATGAAAAAGGAGCATCAGTTTTACACACGGCTACAATCTTTGGCCTTTTATATATTTTTTCTTCGATCATCGCGATTCTTTTAAATGTTGTCGCAGCTTTTCCGTATGGATTATGTCGAGATTATTCCTTGGATTAAAGTTCTTGCAAAGTAATGAGTTTGTACTAAATTGTTGAAGAACATGATCGTCGCATCGCTGCTCATTATTGAAATGTGCCTTATCCTCGTTATTTAAGCAAACCTAGGCAGTGTTTTGTGAAGGGTGGACAGTTTTTATTGCCAGCCAATGTATTTATTATACGGTCACCCAAACCAAGGTTACGGAAAAACATATTTGCAATGCTGATGTGGACTTTTTGCGCTGTTCTCTTGTGATGTGATGTTTTATACATGATTGTGAGGCTCAGGGCGGTGAGGCAGTGTCGATCACCTCACTACCAGCGTATGTATGTACATCTGAATACCTTTAGACTTTCATGATCCAAGCCGCTGAATCTTAAAATAGCTGTTATCACTGTAAACATCCCATTGAATTCCAAGAGAAGCCAACTTCGTAGGAGGAAAATTTTGTAGTTACATTGTTTGCAAGTTGCAACTTAACATTTCAGTACCTTTTTTATGGGATAAATAATGTAAAGCGATTCATATTCAATATCTTTTACGTAATTTTTAACATTAGTTTCTGGAGGCAATACTATACATATAAACGCAACCATTGTGTTTCGGCTCATTTAGAATTACACAATTATTTTTTTTAAACACAGTATTTGGGCGTGTTCCTTAGAATGACAAAGATCGTGTTTTTCATTCTACGTAACTAAGAAGGAACATGACACACATGGGCAATAAAAATAGAAGCCCCAGGGCAACTAAAGGGCAAAGCAGGTAATTTTAATGCAGCAAAACAATTATGTCTAGGTCTATTAATAAATGCAAATATAGGTAATCTACGAGGCACGAATGAATGAGCAGTAAAGACGATTGACGTCAATAAACATAGCTATATAATTCAAACAGTGTACCAACTAGTTAGAATAGACCATAAGTTGGTAACTTCAAAGTAAGAGTTTGACCGTAAATTCAAGATTTCACAAAGGAGAATGATTGTTGCGGCACTTCTAAATGAAATGACTGGCGAAGTACTAATCAATATCAATAACCGTTGCGGCACTTGCGGCTTTGATCGCCGAGGGGTAAAGCGTAAAGCAGAGTATGTGGGTGAGCCATCCTACGCGTCGCATGAAGATAGATTTAGGTCCAGTGAAATAGGGAAGCTTATCGATAGTTTATCGGGTGCAATTCCGACCTAAGGCTATAAACTGAGAATTTTGTAAAGGAACAGGCCAAGCTTCGATCGATATCGTATCTTCTTCTTTTCATTATACAACCTGTAACAACCAAAACTGAAATCACGAAAAAAAAAAACGACTACCCCATACATTTCTCTGCGCGTAACTCGACAAAATGTACTAAATAGCAGATTTTATTTTCTGCGATTTCGGGTTTGGTCCCGTAGTAAAAGTTGTTCATGATAATGATTACAATGACCTCTTTTCAGGTATTGCGTTTTTTCTGTAACACGTTTTATATATATGCATTTAAATGAGTTGATCAGGTGCACCGCTTTTGGACTCTGAGTCGGTGGGGCTATAATAAGCCCGCAGTCCAAATCACAGAATGTCCTAAATTCCCAACACAACATGACTTCAGCAGTGAAGTTTCTTCTACCGCAGACAATGAGGCTTGCTGCGAATTACTGTACAAAACAATCAATTATAATAATTGGGTCGTATGCGCAGCGAGTAACCGCAGAATAGTAGTCTGACACTTATGCGTGTCAGATAAACTACACCGGCTTCGCTTGCGGTTAACACGATTTAACAATTTATGAGCAGCTTTGTAGGTTAGTATTGTTTACCTGTTCAATTATACTCACAATGGAGACCAGATGTTGCCTATTTTATTAGCCTTTGCTGAATTAATAACCTGATTAAAAAGGTTGACTTAAGGCATCACCTGAAAAACCATGGCTGTATTGGGTAAAGATGATTTGGCTACAAAAGAGACGCTACACCGACTCCCAAATAACTTGGGATAAGAGCAGGAGTATGACGATGAGAATGAAAAGAAACGCCAGGATTTTTATGAAGTTGAAGGCTAGGACAAATAACCTAAGTGAAGTTTAGTACAATAATTTGATGACATTAAAATTACAGTGACTATCAGGCCATGATAATTGTACACATCTGAACATGAACCCGTGGACTGATTCAATTATTATTAATCAACTACTACAAGACCGAAAACTAATGAGAATGAATGTAGATTTGTTATATTATTTATTTTTTGTACACCTAGCACAGTGTAGTCTTTTTAACCCACAGGTTGACTGGTGGAGAATGCATTGTTGCATTAAGTCCGCCCATGTAACACTACTCTACATAAAGTTTAAATAAATAAATTTGGAGTTCGTAGTCGAATTTACTTTTAACAAACTTCAACAGAAGAGACGCTATATCGTGATGTAATAATTAATAAGTCCGAAGTGTTACAGCTGCATCATACTCAATGCTTTTAATAGTACCTTCATTATAAGAGTAAACATGTGATGCAGTTTCTGCTTTAAGTGGTTTAACGAGACCATTTTAATGTTTAGTGCCAGTGTATTTATTATCATTATGAATATTAACTTATAATAGTTGCAGTTTGAATGTTATGAATGAGTTACGCAATGAAGAAGTTTTAAGTAACTATAGTAATAGATTTGATTAGGATTTTACATTTTATTGATATTTACGAGATGCAGTGAGGAGTTCATTATATGTATATATAGGACGGAGCTCGTGGCTAAAGAATAATAGCCGCACGGGTCGATCTTTAAGGTTAAGCAACGCTTGCCAAGGTTGATATGTTGATGGGTGACCATCTTAACATACCGAGTTTCCTCCGTGCCTCGGAAAGTACGTTAAGCCGTTGGTCCCGGCTGTCATTTGTAGATCTTTGGCAGTCGTTACGGATTGTCAGAAGCCAGTAAATCTACTACAGTCTTGCGAAGAACTACCGTGCTAAACAGTTAATGGGTTGTGGAGGTCTGGTAGGCAGCCGCTCCACGTAAAATACAGGTATTCAGCTGAATCCGGTTTGACTGGAAGCTGACCCCAATATAGTTGGGAAAAGGCTAGGCAGATGGTGAGTGAGGAGTTATTACATGAGCAGCAACGTTTGTTGTGCAGCAGTGAACGGCAAGTATGTGGTTGAAGGTATTAAAGTCAAGAAACAAATCAAGACAAAGGAGAGGAATTCGAGAGAGTGAATGGACAAATGACTTAGACCACAGAGCATATTTTATCATTAAAACTGCATAGGTACGATTTGCTAGGTGACAAATTGTAAACAATTACTTCACGGCAGACGAATTTGAACAAGGTAGTTAATAAGATTAGATACAGAAACGGTTAACGAAAATGTTTTCACCTGCATCTCAATAGTTTCGTTACACGAGGACTTTGGTCAAGGACAAACCCATCGGAAATTCAGATTGTCCAAAATTTCCAATTCCATATGAGCAGGCGAAAAAAACATTATCTTCGGGTTCGATGCACTCTGCCAAAAGCGATGGCCACGTATAAACTGACATCAGAAAAAATGATTCCCGAATACAGAAGTTTATAAGTAAACAGTTTTTGGAACCTTGAAAATCTATAGAATACAAATTAGAGGGTCGGCAACATCAGTGTTTTGTTTTGGACTGAAAAAAACTTTTTTCTGTCGTTTGTTATTTAGGGCGGTGACTGAAATTTTGAGTTATTCTCTTAAAACAGGACCCATGGCTGGTTGAGACCGAGATACATAATTTCCATAAGCAGCATATTATTAACGAACGCGCTTCGTAACAAGTTTGGCCAGATTAGTACGATGCCGAGTTCGTACGAGCCTCACATGATGTCATCGTCAACACATAACTAACTTAAAACCTCGAAGGAGCTGAGCGTGTGTGAGTATAAGACGTATCTAAACAGAGACACATACAAATTCCATAGCCGAGTGGAAAGTTCCATGGTGCCACAATTTAATGCTTTTAAATTTAATACAAGCCTTGCTTTAATACAAGCATCCCTTACTGACTATTGAACAGATGACTTCGATTATATATAAAAAGAAATGAATCGCCGAGCGAAAATCCTGTTACCTGACAAAAATGTGAAGTAAACAAGTTTGTTGTTGTTAAGAACGCAATAGACGAACATCTATTAATTGTTATTCTTTCAGTCGAACGCGACTCGCTTTCGGTCAAGGATAAGTGGCTGCGAATTAATAAAGATTGAATAGTTCAACTAATGGTGAGTAATTGATGATTCTCTTTACTTAGCATAAATTAAACTCGATATAGAACAAGTTTATAAAATTCGCAGTGGTAGGTAACGCTTCGCGTAAAAACGTTTGTTTTTTCTGGTTATCACGAATCATAGGCAGTGTTTAGATTTAAGGAAGCAAAACACACCTGGGAATTGTTTTCAACGAGTAACTCGACAAAATTCTTAGAATGTTCCCATAAAATGGCCGTGCTCTTTTTTTAATATTAAACATCTGTTCGAAAGATGAACACTCCCGTATCTTGAATAATCTCGGTACCTACACAGAAGACACAATCTGACATCTACGTAATACGGGTTCCGATAACCTGGAACAAACGCAAATACACTGATAGTGATTAAATTGCTATGAAAACATCTGATTACGCAACCACAACACGAAAGCATTATCAACTAATTAAATAGAATTGTTGAATAATATTTGTAGTATTTGCTTTATTTTTTGTTGCCAACTTCCTTCGTCCACGTGACACGAATTTTAAGTTTATAAAATTATAATAAAATAAATGGAAGGGCGCAGATCTATGTAGCTGACCAGCTCAGCGCGAATCAACTTCGACGCTGCTGCTAATACGTCTTCTGCGCGACGTCTACGTGGCTTTTGCGCGACTATAAAGGCGCCTTCTGCGTGAAGTCTACGTGCCTACGAATAGATGACATCTACGCGGTGTTAACGTTACGCCTACAAGCTGACTAAAATTATACAAGCGTGCAGCACAGGACCGGTCGGTTTGGCGACCCTTTTTTTTATGGTGGGAGATCATCAAATCACTTCTTCCGCTCTGGGTGGAGCGCCAAGTCTCCTCGCTCCGGACCATGGATTCAACCAGAGCCGGACGCGAGAGGTCGCCGCCGCCGATCGCCTACGAGGACACGGCGGTGCTCAGCCCAAGCAGAGCAGACCTCCACCGTATGCTCCACCGTGTCCTCCGGGCGATCCTCACAGTGCTGACACCCGGGCGTGTCCTCCCGCTTAATCCGAAACAGGTACCTCCCGAAACAGCCGTGTCCGGTAAGTACCTGCGTCAGGCGGAAGGTGAGGACGCCGTGGCGCCTCTCCAGCCACTCCCCAAAGAGGGGCCTTATTTTTTTTTAAGTATGGGAAATCGTCAAATGACTTCTTCCGCTCTGGGTGGAGCGGAAGGGCATGTCAGACTCTTACTGACTAAAACCCATCCGTGTTCCTTCTAAAGCCCTTTGCGTTCCAGAGCTGCGGTGACTCTTTCGAATAAATTCCACAACCCTGGCAGAAAGAGGGGCCTTACCGCCGCAATTGTGGCTTGCCCAGGTTTGACGACTCTTGGGGTGACACCTATGTCCAGCAATGCACGTCTTTCGAGTGTAATGATGAAGCGTGATGTTAACGCCTACATTGAACAAAAATCATTGGAACGCCTCAAATACACTTTTAAAATATTTGTAGTTGCTAAGGAAAATTGAAACTGAAAACGTAAATGTTTTAGTTCAAAGGTGAAAGACGACGTACAATGTACCCTTCAGAAATATTTAAACTTGCAATGTTTGAATAGCGTTCATTACAATAATACGTTGAATGAAATCGAATTACCCATTGAAAGTTTTCATTAACGGATATAAAAACGGCACGAAACAATAAACGAAGAAGTAATTATAGAAGTTTGAAGCTCCGCATAGTATGGTGATGACGTAGAAAATAGTTCGTGACCTTCTATGTTCGAAAATAATAATGAACTACCATCGGTAAAAGCGTACAAGTATGTAGGGCTTCACTTTGACCGAGTCTCGATATAATTGATTATTGTGTAACGATTTATTCCTGGACTACACTAAAGTACTTCGACCTATTACTGTCGAAACTTCTTCGTGCCTCGGAAACCATGGTAAGCTGTTGTCCCGGCTATCATTTGTAGATCGTTGACAGTCATTATTTTAGAAAATTCGACAACAGTCTTGACAAAGTTTGTGTTACCCAGTTCCTGGGTTGTGGAGACCAGATAGGCAGTAGCTCCAAGTGAAGAACTGGTCTTCAGCTGTATGAGATACGGGTAAGACTGGAAGCCGACCCCAACATAGTTGGGAAAGGCTTGGAAGGCAGATTGATTGAACAATACTATTGTCTCTACCTGAGACTCCTGACTTCCTTCAGGTCCATCCAGGGTAAAATAAAGCCTTTAAACGAAGTGTTATGTCTCTAATGGTAGGAAGTGTTTCCGAACGCATCCAACCCTAATCTCTTCAAAATTAGAGTGAACATGGTTCTTCTGGGTAAGCTCGCTCCATCGTAGACTTTGTCTCTGTCATCTATGACCTAGACTAGAGTCAAGAGCAAACCCATATTAAATTTTAAAAAAAGAAGTGTTATGTCTCCCTACCAAGACATAGTTGGGAGAACGCTAAGCAAATGTTCGAACTATTCCTGCTGTTCAAATCAACAGTTTATAAATGCTTGAGGAAGTCTTAAATATCACTTCCTAGCTATTATAAATTACGTATGCAAACAATGGCAGTTTAGTAAGGTAAGTAGGTAAGGCTGAACGAATGCGATGCAATTCTAGTGCAGTTTATCGTGTGCAACTATGTAAAGTGCGTTCGCAACATCACTCATATTTACCATCCATGACCCGCTTATCCATGTTAAGTTGCTGCTCTCGCATCGGCTTGACTGTTTTATCTCAAACGATTAGGTTTAGACTTCAAGGATAAATAAATACTTTGTAAATAATTATAATCACAACATTGTAGTACGTTAATCTGTCAATAACAAAGAATTGCCTAGAACTAGAAAAAGATTATATATTTTTTTTTTTTTTTATATGGGAAATCATCAAATGACTTCTTCCGCTCTGGGTGGAGCGGAAGGGCATGACAGACTCTTACTGACTAAAACCCATCCGTGTTCCTTCTAAAGCCCTTTGCGTTCCAGGGCCGCGGTGACTCTTTCGAACAAATTCCGCAACCCTGGAGATTATAATTATTACACAGTTGATTTGCAACCGTAGCAAAGATAAATCTGTGAGTAATTATTTAAGCTTTTATAGATTTACCTGCATATGTGTATCGCGTATTTAAAATATCTTCACAACAATCAATAAGATGACGTCTATGGAATAAAAATAGACGAGAGAACTATATGGCAATCGTCTGTATATAGGTCTGTTGATTACCAACAAGAGATACAACACAGATTTATGGCACATTCGAGTCTAGATTTTCTTTCATAAGTACAATCGTACCAGTGTAATAGTCTCGGTGATCATGATCGACTAAAGAATCAAGTTGAACTCTGTTATGTAATATAGCAATACTAGTTTCACGCTTCATGGCGTTGTCTACGTGACTTTTTTCAAGTATTTCGAAGTATATGGGTGACTTTGTATGCGACTTTGTATTAATTTTCAATAAAATATATCCTTTTAGGTAAAATTTAAAATACCTTCATAAATATCAGCTTTTAAAACATGTAGATTCAATGAAATACAGATAAATGTTTATGCTAATCTAAAATATAAGTCAGTTTTTATACTGATCCGACCTTTAGCTGAAAGGTGACCTAAATCTGTAGTGATATCCATTTATGGATAATATCAACGCCTTAGATATTGTGTTACTTTACCGCAAATCCTTCAGAATGTATTAAATTTTCGAAAAGTTCCATAATATGTGACCTCTACGCAATCACAAACAATATTTCGAAGTGGATAAGTGTTCATAATATTATGAGCTGGTTGAATGATACTCAACTTTATATGCACTAGAGTGAAAATAATAATCACAGAGTATATTAATAATTTGTTATGTTGTCTGTTACATAGGTAAGTGACACACGTAAGTATATTATATAAGAGTGATACGGTTATTGCGCTGTAAGAAAACATTTCGTCGTAAACGATAAATTGATAACTGATTTGTAGATAAACAGGATTCTCAAGTCCAAAATTTACAACTAATCTATGATAAACACTTTTAGATTATCTTTCGCAGTAATATTGAATCACCTTGAGTTGCTCGATTCATAAACATTTCCAAATAAACATTTTTATATATTTAGACCGCCATATATTCAAAGAATTGGAAATCTTTTCTCACGCAATCTTACGCGATTGAAATGATTTAATGAGAATTCCGGAACGGAACTTTATTTGAATGCTTAATTTAAAACACTTACCACAAATGTTATGGATATGCAAAAATATTATACACTTCTGGACACATCTATTGGCCCACCTTGTATTTTCATATTGGGGGTATTGTGTTAAATGTTACAATAAGATACCTTCTGACATATTAAAACTAAATGAAGGAAAATTTAAAACTTATGTTAAAAGTACACTTTGTAAACAAGCATATTACAAATTAGAAGATTACATTCAGGATAAGAATGCTTGGAAACATGCTGGTCCTGCTCCATAGGACAATCAAGGGTGTAGACAAAATCCAACTGGTTGATCTATGTATTAACTTTATAGATATACTGTTCCTTTTTTTGTGTTTCTATTTTTCTGTTGACTCACACACTGTTTAATTAATGGTTCCAATGTTTGTAAATATGTGAGTACCATTTACCTAAATTTCTTTAGAAAATGAATAAGTTTACCTCTACTGGTGATACTTTGTTCTTATAAGTAGCATACTCTGGGTGCATCGTCCTCACATAATATTAAATTAATTTTTGTATACCAAATTTTGTAAATCATTATTTGAAAAGAGTAACTATGGAGTTTCTTGTCCGTTCTTCTCCATAAGAATCTACCTTTCCGAATGGACAGTAGAGTCACTTTATTAATGTAA
>NDFZ01004552.1:53107-101335 GCA_002192655.3 Mamestra configurata
ATCTATTGGCCCACCTTGTATTTTCAGTTTCGTTTGGTCCTAGCTAAAATTTTATATTAGGTCGAGCAAAAAGTTTTTATGCAGTTTTGAACCTGGCACATTCACAATTTCATTCAATAGTCTTTTTTTGAATTTCGAACACAGAATTTAAAGAAACAAAAGACAATTTGGAGCCTGTTTGTTGATATCAAACAATCGAATACTAAGAAAACTTGGTTTTATTGGTTTACTTGGATTTAATTCTTGAAAAAGTGATTGATATCTTTGGTTTTGCAACAAACATTACTTATTCTTAACATTAAGGTGAGGTTCTATCAATAATCTATGGATACTTCACCTGAAGTCGCCGCCCAAGCTGTGGCACTTATTCAGGCCGGACACAGCCAAAGAAACGTGAGTGCTCAACTTAATTTAAGTCGATCTGCGGTCCGAAATGTTTATCGGAGGTACCTAGAGACTGGCGGCTTTGTTCGTCGCCAAGGAAGGCCACGATCTCGGGTCACAACTGAAAGGCAGGATCGATTCATCGTGACGACCAGCTTGAGAAATCGTCACCTTACCTCCATTGAGATACAAAACCAACTTCGCGACTTCCACGGAGTATCTGTGAGCGCTCGAACTGTTCGGAGAAGGTTAAAAGAACGCGATATGGTACCACACAAGCCAGCTAATGGGCCCAAACTAACGCGAGCCCACCGAACAGCGCGCCTTCATTTCGCACGCAGTCATTTAAATTGGACACAGCAAGATTGGAGCCGTGTACTCTTTTCTGATGAGTCTAAAATTGTGTTACATGGCAATGATGGAAGGAAGAAGGTCTACCGACGTAAGGGAGAGCGTTTCGCACAATGCTGCTTTGAAGAGAGGGTTGCTTATGGCGGTGGCTCATGGACTGTCTGGGGCGGTATATCCGCGAGCGGCAAAACTCAACTTGAGGTTGTTACAGGACCACGGCTGCCAACATTAAATGCTGAAAGGTACATTCGTGAGTGCTTAGAACCTCACGTGATACCATACGCGGACTATGTGGGCCCAAATTTCCTTTTTATGCATGATAATGCAAGAGCCCATGCGGCCGGCATCGTCAGGGAATATCTTCGGGATGTGAACATCACAGTTATGGACTGGCCAGCCAGAAGCCCAGACATGAACCCCATTGAGCACATGTGGGACGAGCTAAAAAGACGTGTTAGGGCTCGTCAGCCAGTTGCCCAGACGATGCAGGAGTTGAAAACTGCCATAGAAGAGGAATGGGAGATGATCCCTCAAAATTGCATAGAGCGGTTGATAAACTCTATGCCTAATCGTATGAGAGCTGTGGTAGATGCCCATGGAGGCAACACGCGTTATTAAATTAAACCTTTATTTGATAAAACATGTTTTTTATTCAAAAATCAATTGCCTTTAACAAGGCGCATATCCGACTTGTTAGGCGTAGCTCCATGTCGTATGGTATTCTGAATTCAAATTTAAAACAATACGATCGAAAAAGATGGTAAAATGTATCAGGTTTAAAACTGCATCAACAGTTTTTGTTCAATCTAGCAATCATATTTCGGTAGGGGCCATCGAAACCTAAACTCTAAGGTGGGCCAATAGATGTGTCCAGAAGTGTATTTTACTAAATAGAACCTGATCGGATTTATTATAATGACTTGAAAAGGTTATAGGTAATAATAACAAATGTCTAAAAATATAGTTTCTCATTATCTTCAGTAACCTTTAAAATACTCAAAATTTAATATTAAAAAAAACTCCATGATAAATTGATGTGTGATGTTATAAGAGAAGTAAAATCATTTTATTTTTCGGATTAATGAACTGCACCTGGCACTTTTGTGTTTATTTTTGAACTGCGGTCATCAGATCATCTTAAAACAAAGAAAATGAAAATATGCGTAATAAAAGACGTCCAAAACACCGTTACTGTAATATCTGGACAGGATCTTTGATTGATTGAATAATTTTGAAACATCATCAATGCAAATTTGATTATAAACCAAATGAGCAAAAACATCAGCTGTCAACGTTAATGTAAACAAAAAAAACTCACAATTCACAGGCGATAAGATAGAGAAAGATAAAATTTATTCCGCAGTAATTTTTTACTATATTTGAGAAATGTAACCAGATAAGTGAGGGACACGGGTGAACGTTGGGTTAAACTCACAGCGACAGCTTAGAGATTAAGATATGCGCACATTAATAGGTAAACATCTTTAAAACTATGCTTCATTAGATTGAGTCTGACATTCAGGAGAGTTTGCAAAATCATGTGCTAAAATACTTCGAAGTTTAAACATCACAACGCAGCAGTCAAGGTACGCACGAGGCCTCTACGTAATGCTACACCGCTTCTACGCAGTGCTACGAGGCCTCTACGAAGTGCTATGCCGCTTCTACGCAGTGCTACGCCGATTATTCGTATTGCTACGCCGCTTCTACGCAGTGCTACGCCGGAGCTACTACGCGGCTCGGGCGCTTCTACGCAGCCTCTACGTAGCTACTACGCTACGCGGTTCATACGCAGTGCTACTTGGCGTCTACTCATACGCTACGCAAGTTTTTATGCATCATCATCATGCATAAAGACCCACATCAGTAGTTTTCTTTTAAAATAACAGGCAATTGTTTGGTATTGCTAGTCCCTTGTGACAATGTTTGCTATTATTTTATTAGCACGCAAAAAAAAACAATTGTTTTGTTTCCAAGTCGTTCCGGTAACACACTCAAAGATACTAAGTCCCTTGACCCTTTCCAAGGCTGTCTAAACTTCCGCTACCGAGGCATAAGCAAGCTTCTGCTAACACATCCACGAAGACAAACACTCGTAGCTCGTACATAATGAATGAATGTACCTACTTTAAAGTGGCTTGACACGCTTTCCTTCAACAATGTTGATAAATATTATGTGCCTTCTATAAATAGAATACTTAATAGCCCATAGGTTCTTTGGCTCAGAAATAATCCTTACTTCTATACTAATATTTTAATACGAAAGTAACTGTCTTGGCACACCGGTAGATCATGACCTAAATTAGGACAGATGGTATTTTTTATACGGATATTTTCCCTTTGGATAATCACTTACTGACTTTCACGGGTGCCAAGCCGGTGGCTAGTGTCATTATCACTATCACTTCATATTATAAAACAAAGTCCCCCGCCGCCGCATCAGTCTGTCTATTTGCGATAAACTCAAAAAGTACTGAACGGATTTTCATGCGGTTTTCACCAATGGATAGGGTTTAGATGTATAATTCGTCCCGAAATGCCAACTATATATATAAATATATAACGGAAACGGGAAAAATAGGATATCCGCGTACGAAGTCGCGGGCAAAAGCTAGTCTATAATGAAAACCAAAATTGCATCTCGAGTTTGAGTATTTTATCTAAAATCAAACAAATACATTTATCACGGAAGGAAAACAAACAGTATAATATGGTGATACATAATTGATTTAGTACCTAATAGGTAATGTAATGAGATAACATACTAAAACGTAATTCCGCAATTCGTAACCCCAGCTTACAAAGCCATGCAATGGCTACTTTTATCGTATGATACAAAGTAACGAAGGTGTTACTTGGTAATTAGTTGGTGTAATTAGGGCCATACGTGTAAATGGTTACGTCTTTCTTCTACCTTTATCCAATAGTAAAGTAATGAGCTAACACTTTTAGGGGTATCCTTTCATTACTATTATTTTTATTCCCTTTCTGATGCCAAAAGGGGCCGGTAGCAGAAACGTGATATCTCTGAAATTTGGTTCATAACAAACAGACAAACATGCATTTTAGACTCAACCCGTTTCAAAACTTCAAACTTATTCTTCTTGCTATACATGTTTTACACGGTAAAAGTGATATATATACATAACTTCAAGTTTCACGATTTATTATTCGGGCGACATTCGTTGAAAAAACATTACACAAATTGTTTAAAAACATTACACAAAAAAGAAGCCAATCAAAGAGTAGTTTATTTTTTATATACAGACTGCTCCTGTCAGCTCAGCATCTTAAAATTGAATAAGTAATAAACTTAATAATCAACCACAATGTATTTATTTGTGGTTGAATAATGTTTAAAAAAGCAACAAGAGTAACGAAACGACACATATTACCGACCCCACCGACGACCCCAAAAATATAACATGGTTCTTGGATTTATACCAAGCCCCTTGTTATGTGGAAAAGAAGAAAAATGAAACCACTAGAAAATGGGAGCTAGCATAGGAAAATGGTAGATCTAAACTTATTGCGTAGAACCCAACTAAGTCACATGGGAAGAAGAATAAAATGTAAAATGTACACAACACACTACTAGAAAATGGGAGTAATGATAAGGAAAAAAGAACCAAGACAGTCAAAGAAGAATAAAGTTTAAGATTCACACAACAAGCCACTAAAGTAAACGTTATATTCCCTGAAGACGTTACGTAAAACCGTTATCTATGATACTGGACAGCAACTTTTTAAGACAGGAAGTCGATATAAGTGTCAAGGCAGCAGGATTTCATGAATAAAACGGAAGGAGGTCAGTACAAACGTACCTACTTACTTATATATTTCTTTTCGACGGCTATTTTTTTCTTCATACTGCTTGTACTAGGATTCTTAATTTAAAAGACCGCATTCCATTCAATATTTTAAAAACAAACGAACAATGGTTTTTTTTGTATTATCCTTTTTAATAAATACATTCAACTCTTTGATAGTAATTATAACCGGTTCGGCTCGGCCCTTGCCACGCTCGCATGGAATCATAAATGATTCGGTCGGGAGACATCCCAATTCGCCGAGACCCTGTCAAATTGGTCCCACAGACAGAGTGTGAATTGGGACGTCTAGAGATAGTTTAATTACAGGAAGCGGGCTATTATGGTCTTCGTTCGTCCTAATTGTACTTAGCGATGACTTCACAGAGTGATGTAAAGGAAACCGAATTGAAGGAAATTGTAAACAAAATGAGTGTGCACACAATATCGCTACTTATCAAGTTATCAGCTCCCTAAATATAATATCGTACGATTAGATAATATTACAGGTTATCGGAACTGGATTAGAGAATGAAATTAGATCCCCGATCTGATCATAAATAATGAACTATCGTTATCTAATGGGATGATGTAACGATTGTGTTATTAAAATAAAAAACCTACTCTTGATGCAAAAACCGTATTAAATTTATCGCAGTGCTTTACTGTCAGGGTATTTTTATAATTGATTGAATCTTTCAAATCATCATCTTCCTGCCTTTGACTCATATTACTCAGGTCAACCCAAAACGTCACTCAATCACTCTATTTTATTTCAGGCTACCATACCTCACACAAACCATCCATATTATCATTGGCCTCCATTCTCCCCCTAACTAATTTCATTAATTTAATAATTCCTTCAAATATTCAATAAGAATCATTATGATTATTTGCAGTTGGAACCAGCCACTATACTAGCAAGAATTAAAGAATATATAATTAGAAATAGCACGTGTTCGTGTTATCTTAAGACCCTGACCCTAATGGTATCGAGAGTAGCGTTTTACTGAGTTCCAAAATGACAGGTTCATCATCTGTGTTATGTGAAATATATGAATCTGAGTCAGTTTTGTAGAAGCTTCCATTTAATGAAAACCACCATTCCATTTGATGAATTATTTTATTGTATAATTCCATCTATGTTTGTTACATTATATTACTGTTTAGTTATTAAAATAAATTTATTTTATTTTACTGTTTTGTTTGACTTGTGCGAGTCACAAATTAACATTTTTCTCTTTTCTTTATTTTTTTCTTTTTATTCCAATTCGTACATCCACGAGTTGATTGGTAGCTAATTCCATCTTGTCACTGATAACTTCACACTGAATTAAAACTACTACGTTATGCAAACACCTGTCTAAATTGCTTAAATATAGTTTAAATTTATGAAGTAAAAATAATTTATGTTTCGGTTACCAAGTTAATATTGGCCAAATTAGAACAACTTGAAGCCCGTACCCCACATGTTTGTCGTCATTAACCACATTTTATTTTTGTACCATCATTATCGTGTCCATTAATACGTATTGTACCTATAATTATGTCAGTAATATTGTATTAAATGTTTATTAAATACATCATGTATTATAAGCCTTCTTCTAATCTAACCAATTAAACATAATATCAGCTCAAACCATCAGAGTTATTTTTAAATTCAATATGAAAATATCACGTGATTTTTCTTATCATTATCATATTAATATCAATTTATAAATCATCATTTTTTTCAAGATGATTTTAGATTAATGAGTGGAAAAGTTTATGTAATACAGTTTGCCGCTGTTGACGGTAACGAGTTGACAACATGTGTCAATGTGTGCGAACTGGGTCAAACGCGAGATACCTACGTAGTGTAACTGTGTGCAACAGATGACGACCGCGAGGTCAATGCCCTACTAGCAGTGGGGACGACGACCCTCACATCACACCCCTAACCCTCTATCGCGCAGGTGAACGAATCTGGGGTAGCTTTCATCTCCCTCGTATGAATGTAAATAAACATGAGCGCTGATAATGTCTTCATAAACTGGTTCAGACATATCGATAAAGGAAGAACCTTCACACGTTATTTGTACTTAGATCTCTGATTCTTCTTTAAAATCACGTCATAAACATTACAGCTAATAGGTCGTCGGATATATAAACACAAACACTATGCATCATAAAATCATAATGAATGTGTATAATTTCAATTGTATATATATTTTATTACTTGCAGCAACTACGCTCAAGTATCACAGTAAAATCTTTCGAGAGCCAGTTTTCGCGATAAGCGATATCTGCGTGCAAAAACCTTGAATTCTTGTCGATAATTACAAAGCATATTCGATAAGGACCGCCAAAATTCGGTCAGTAATGGCAGAGACGAAAAACTTGAATAAACATGCGATATGTATGTAACGGAAAATTTTACTAATGGCTGAATTGATTAGGCTGCCCTTTTGGGCGTTATCTGGTGTTAACCGAAATCAGCTGTTAAAGACGGGTCGTAGTAACTAGGTTCGAGTGCGTTACTGGGAGCACGTACGCACCGGCCGGCCTTGCAGGTATATTTGTGACTCCAATAACAACCTTTTAGCAACGATCAAGTACAATACCATGGTGTATACGGAAATAGTTTATGGGATACGGAATTGCTCTCGTTACACGCGGAGCGATATGAAATGAAGTGATAAAGAATTTATTGGAGTAGAATCCCTCTATGAAATGGACTTTCAATCTAATGCTGCACCAAACTAAAAAACAAGTCCGCCTGAGGAAGAAGAAACAGGATTAGACGAAGATGAAGAAACGGTATTAGACGAAGATGAAGAAAATTCTGATGCCTAGTGAAAAAAAACCAAGAGCCAAAAGCCGTTGTATTTTAATTAATCTTAAGAAAAAAAGGGACAAATAACAACAACAATATTCGTAACAGAAGGATTTAAAGAACTTTCGACATTCGACACCCACTTTTCGTATATTTAGGTGTGTTAGTTAATAGCTAGTTCACACGCTAGTTCCGGAAAGTTCCGAACAGATATAGGTTAAAATGCCGTGACATGATTCCGTAAATTCTTAACTTGTGAAAATGTTTGTACTGAAACCGTAAAAATATGTGTATGAAGATAAAATTGTTATTAATTTTGGCATATTCTGGCTGAAATAAAACCTTTATGCAAAAGAGAACCTAAAGACATAATATTTAGACTTCCCAACATGTGTTTATGTTTTTACACAATACACCAGCAACATTCGTATAAAAATATAAGATGAAGACGTCACTCTTAAATCAAAGGTATAATGTTGATACGAAGCAACGCACTCAGAATCTAACAACATCCTAAATATAAAACAAATAGAAATGTGTATAAATTAGCGAGGTGTTAATCAGAATGTTTTTCAACTTCAGCCAATGGTCTATTGCTGTTTTATTAGCCACCATCGGTGAATTGAACACCTATGGACATAGAGACTATGTGACGGCCGTCATTCGTGACCTTCCGAGATTTCTGAAGAAGAGAACATCTAACTAGGTTACCGTAACGATTACGTGTATAAATTTATGTCAAGCAAATATAATACAGCTGTAATCACGGTGCTAAATTTTCAACAAAATCATTTCTTGAAGAAAATCTGTTACAGCACCCCTTTCAAATTACACAATGAAAAAATCTCGATTAACGTATTCAACCAACATTGTGCATATTTGTCGGACTTCTTTTATTTGCTCTTCCCGTCCTTGCTTTGTGTGTATAAACAAAAACACTACATCGAGTCTAAATATAGTCAATACTTTCTCGGATATTTGGCATCGTGAGTCGAAAACAACGTTGGATGTAGTCACCGAAAGCAAGGCACTCTATAAACTTTATTGTACATGCTTGGAGAATACTGCCCATAAATATTTTAGACCATAAACTTGAAAACGTTTCTGAGAGAACCAAAATAGAAGGAACAAATGATACTGAAAACGACAGCAGCACCTTCAGTAAACTGCGACATAAATAAAGAAGAGAATCCGCATACGCGACAATGCCCGCAAATTGTTACAAAGTTGCGATATTCAACTACATGACATTATTCGGACCAAAATATATTATCAGCAATTTAACTTTGCGATTTAAACGTTGGTTCTACACGATACACAAACTGAAATTGTGCTACTAGGTCGTCGGTGTGTAAATTTAAAATGTTCTACCGCGAAGAAGTCTCGAATAGAAATGATCACGTAGGCATTATCTTTCATTGCAGTTTTTAGAAGCGTTCTGACTCATTTGGCTTCTGATTTAGATAGGCTTTCTACACAACTTGATTTGCGAACTTTTGTACGTTTTTGGTCCTTTCGGCGTTTTTAAATATTTGTAAGAACTAAGTTGGTTCAAGTCGGAAAATAAAACTTTGTACTTGACCCAAGATTAAGGTTTCTGGTTTCGAAAAGTTCTGCTGCAACATCCCCTACAATTTTAGTTGTTAGTAAGGCATGCGATGGCTTAAGATCACATGACCGGTTTAATCGAAGAGCAGAATCTGTAAGCTAATCATCCATCTATCCATTAAATCCTCGGAAGCAGGCAAAAAGACGCATGGATTAGGGTCAGATAAAAGAAGTCATGGGCCTCGTCAATCTTCGGTATCTGCCTATCAGAAGTCATTTTATCTTGGTTCACACATAATATTTTTACTGTTGCATATCGCTATCAATGTTTATGGGTTGACGTATGATGTGCGTAAGCGTGTCGCGATCGCACGACCTGGCTTCTTTTCCTATCTTAAGTTGGCGTAAGTCAGTAGAGACCGACGGAGTAGAACTTGGCAAAGCGTAGGCGTAACTTGCTTCACAGGTAGGGTGATTAATCGCATCGCTGAGCCACACGTTTAAATTGATTACTGCTGGAGTTATAGCTGACGTACATAGATGTTCATACGCAAACAACTTTTTTTTCCAATAGTCATGAAAGGGATTAACTTGAAACTTCAGCAATTAGCGGTTCTCTTTGCAATTTTTAGCAAATCGAAAGAAAAATCACTGTATGCTAAAAAAAGTCTTTAAGATTTTTTCTATACTACAGAGTGCTAAAGAGAGAGTCCATAATATCCAAGAGTAGCGTTTTTAATTGATTCCGTACAAATTGATACGTTGTCAAGCGGCGTACCCCACGGATTTGTATTGGGACCTGTTTTACCACTTCAAAGGCAATATGAGCATGTTTTTTTGTAAAAACATCAGATTAAAAGGTGTTTACTAAAAATATTAAAAGCACTGTCAAAAGCTGATGTCTTGTACCAACTCCCAAGTCTCTACGCGGTCCAGTTGACGGGTGTAGGTATTTGTCGACAGGAACTTTGATAAGGGAACCTATTGCGTATATTTTTGCAGGAAAATAAATATTTAATGAATATTATTAATATTATACATGTTATGCCTACTGCTCGCTAGTTATACCTACGCCAGATATAGAATGGATCGTTTACGCTGGTGCGTGGTTATATGTATATACATACATTTTTTTATAGAATCGGAGGTCTACTCTTCAGATTGTTACTACCGAAGGTTTTAGTAGAAGGGTATTTAGTAGTTACCACTTGTTTTATAGGAAACTGATATGCTAAAAAAAAACCATATATATGGTATTTTTCATTTATACCTACCTACAGTTTTAAGTTTTATCAAAAGCTTTCGACAATATAGTACATAGACTATCTCATTCGATTTGCCTCGTCTACAGTCGATCTAGTAACCGATGTGGCTTTTTTTCTTCAAGCTTACAAAAAGTCATATAATGCTCTATCAAAGAGAATCTCATTGCAATAGTCTCCACAAAGTACTTGTTTTGTAAACAATCGTTTTCTTGGCAATCGATTTTTATTGAAAGTATATTAGAAGCAAAAAGCTTGTTCTAGTTGTGAAAAGAATTCTAGACTAAACAATGAGTTCGTTGCATGTGTGTCTTAGGCTGGCAACACATAAGACAGCTTTGCTACTGCGGTTACCCCGGTACAAAGATGAGCATGATCATTTGTTATCATAACTCTCTAAGTTATGATTTCAATTACATAAACAATCTAAGCAGCGGAAGATTATGCCGTATACACTAAAAGAAAAAAGCCAGACAGTTAAGACTTACATTATATGACATTAAAAATTAAGTAAGGTGTCGAGAAAAAACATTTCAATTATGGTCAATGGCGATATCTCTCGAGTCTTTGGCGAAGTATTTTCGACTATTCTCAGGCTTCATGAATTTATATCATCTTCGTCTGTTGCAAGCCTTTCCGTACACTTGTGTAAACTGTTCATTAGCTTGCATTTCGTGGTTAACTCTGCAGTCTGCCTGCCTGGTGCGTCATATGCCATAGCAATAATTTGAGTCATAACTATGCTCGCTAATGTCCCTACTACGCCAATCTGAAGCTAAAACACATGATGTATTTATTGACTCTAAATGATTCCATTAAACTCTAGACATAACGCTCCTTTGATCACAGAGTTTTATGGATTTGATGAAAAATGTTTACGTTTACGGGTTTTATCTCTGCAAAATGTTGTGTTTTATACCTACTCTAAACATTTATTGAATCAATGCCTATCTCCTCAACTCGATTACGGAGTTCACCAAAATGATAAAAGTTGCCGAAGCGCCATTTACCGATTTTCCCCAGTTTTTCAAATATACGAGTAGTAGCTACGAAGTTAAACTTTGGCTACGGCGATTATTTCTCATTAAATCTATTTTATAGCTCAGTTCAGGAAGAAAACTGTTGTTTTGAAAGCCATTCACAGACAAGGCTCTATTATTAATTTGTTACATATTTACTCTTTGCCTATGTATATGTACATTGTACTCACAGATATTGTTTATGCTAATACACAAACAGGTAGGAGATTGTTTAATTCCTGTTTGCTATACTCAGTGCAGCCTTCAAAAAGTACTGAGCAGAATTTAACGAGAGTTTCAATGCCTGGTCTTTTACTACTATAACTCTTTGAAGCCCGTTAGTAAAACTATGACTAAAAAGATGCAGCAGTACTGTAATAAACTATTCAATTCTGCAGCTGTTTATTATTCGATGTAATTTTTGTATCAGTATTAATCGGCTCACGTTTGACCACTATTTCACCTAATGGTAAGCGATGATGTGGTCGACGATAGAGCACTCTTGCCTTGAAGTTATCTATTCATTCTTGTCTTAAAAATGAGGATTAACGTTTTGTGCCTATGGGTGGAATGTCCACCATGTACCGCTGGCGCATCGTTGTAAATCTTTTTGTCTGATGGTAGAACGAACTTGGTAGAATGTTTTTGTAGCGAAAGTTTACCTATCTAAATTTATTTGATTTCAGACCTTGTTGTCAGATTTTCCAACATCAAATAACCATCCATCTTTATTATGTTCACATGCATTCTCACAAATACGTCATCTATTTCCAACCAGGTCCATGCCACAACCTAGGACTGCTAAATCGTGCGTATCAAAGCATATAAAATAGCAATAAATTAACTTTGTATTGCCCACCGACACTTTAAGATCATGCCTTAAGGCTCCCCGAATATCAAGTCCGCTGTTAATTATATTATATGCCTGTACCGTGACGGCATAGGGTACCGTTAGCAAATTAAATTCAAGTATACTTAACCAGCTCTTGAACATGTTTCAATCAAATGCCTCTGTATTTCTTTAGGTTAAGAATTTTGTTGGGTTTTAGCCTTGATGGAAAACAGCTGACAAAACAGTATTATGTTGGACTCAGGTTAGATATCGTGAGTTCAATGTATCGGTATATGACTCAACATTTAACTCAGTTGATAGCGGCAATTCAGTTCTTCTAGTTATGAAAATCGCAAACTAGCGGATATTATGTTGGTGTTTATTTTAATATTCGATTGGTGTATTCAAAGTCTAGTGGATTTCACGTTCAAGATAATTTAATAGACTGTTCAATTTTAAAAGCGGTTGCTTGAAGTGCTGTCAATCAGATCAGATAACACTTAAAAATTTATGATCTCATCGATCACTTGCTGTCGTTAAAGTTTAAAAGCGTGTCATTTTAATTGAATAGCAATAATCGTACAAAAGTGGACACCTAAAGAATGAATTGCGAAACTAGCACGCAGCTATTTCGAAATTAAATTACAAGTATATTTCACAGAAAATTTAAAAAGCTAATGAAGATACCGAAAGTGACAAGTCACAAGATTTTATTAGTCAGAAATCAGATTCTTCCGCGCTAAAACCACCAGTTTATCTTACACGCATTCCAAGATGAAAATTCTTTTATTTCGGACACACAGACAGACCGCTTTTCTTCAAAGTGCATTCTAAAAAAAATCTTTACGACGAAGTGTCACATGACTCGAACAGTTTCTAAGATAATGCGATGATACAGGATATAAAAAACTATGTCGTTCTAGTAAAGAAGTCAGATTCGCAACGTCACTGATCGATATTAATTTCAAGGTCGCATTATAATGGGGACAGACAGACGTACAACTGTCTGTGTCCACACAGCAGTTTCTGATACAGGTGATAATGACGATGCACTTGTTAGCCTTCCTTGCCATGCAACGGCGGATAAAATCACAGAGAACTGCTGAACCAATCCAGATCTTACTGGATAAAGTAATGATAAGACACTTGACGTGACCGAAATTGACTAAGCTAAGGAAATCAAAATTATTTGCAATATCTATATTATATTACAAATAATTTTAAATTAGAACCAGATATTATATTTATAGAGCTATTCGATTAAACTATTTATAATGAAAAGATTAAATATCGTCAAAACACAATTCTCGAAGAGACACTCAGACGTCATAGATGAGCCAAATATTTACCAGGAAGCAATCGAAAAAGTTGCGAACAGACAAAATCTTGAGAATATTCATGATACCACCACGTGGTTTCTTTAAATAAGATTATCGAAGTTTCTAGAAACAAGACAACATTTCGCTTTTCACCTCTATGAATATATTTTCACGCTATTTCCGTTCTAATGGTGAGCAAAACTTCAAGAGTCTGGTAACGCGTTACAACCGCTTTCAGCCACGTGTTCGGTACAACGAAGGCGTAAGACTAATTTCCTTGCCTTTAGAGTAATGAGTATAAGGAGAAATGTTGGTATATAATTGTTTTATGTTGTCCAACACGCTTTCATTTCCACTGCCAAGCATTTTGTCAAGTTTAAGACCAAAGTGACAAGTGATGGCTTTGACGTCATCGCCGTGAAAATGAACTGCTCGTCTGAATCTTAATAAACATTAAGGTAAAAAATAATGTAACTGATGTGGTTTGCCGATACTGGTCAATTTAGTGGTTTCATGTTCGCTAAAATATTGGCGGTTTACAAACACCAACATAGTTTATTGATACCTTGTAGCATTTATTTATATTTTTATAAATAACTAGAGGCCTTATTTCTTAAACAATTTATTTATTTTCTTCTAGGTCGATGCTGAAGTTTTCCTCAACCAGCGACTGCAATTTTTCAGCTTTATAAATTTTCGGAAAATCCTAAACTGTTATTTTCTGTCTGCATTGTTTGTCCGTCAGCATAACACGTTGGTATTAAAGTTAACATTGCGTTTGGCAGTGGCATGAAGTATTAAACGCCCATAAAATCAATATAGTTACGCAGGAATTCTGTGAATAGTAATTACGGTAAATAATACAAGGACAAGTAAATACGAAAAGTTATTATTGAAGCAGAACAATCAACAAATAGGTACATGTGAGCGACTGCAACGAGAATTTTAATCTGACAGAAAGCATTTGTCTTGATTTATGATTGGCAAAACCATATTTTTAGTAGCCTCTTTGATCTGAGCTAGTGGCAGCGACCGAGTATGAATGCACTGCAGACCTTGAGGTCCCAGCCACGAATCAGACATAGGTCATTCAAATAGACAAAATCTCATTTACAGCCCCAGCGTTGGAACTGTGCCCAGTAAAACCCGATAGAACTTATTTATAACATGGGAAAACCTAAACAACGGTTTGTCTTCAACGATAGTGAATTGAGAAAAAATATTTTCCCTCAATAAAGCTTTACGTGCCGAGTGGGATGATACTAATGTTTTGTTTTCTTTCAGATTTAGACCAACGTACTATACTAGAGTTTACGGAAACCATTCCAAAACCAAAGAAAAACAGACTTGGATAATTTTAGCTCGGAGATCTTAAAGTTCACGAAAAGGCCAGTTAGTAATGAGTGGGCAGTTATGTAAACATTACACAGTTGCAATTGGAGACAGCAGAATAGTCGGTAATACATAGATTCCATATGACTTCTAACGGCAAACTCTGGCAGCGTGCCAGCACCTTTCGCCAGGTCATTCTCTCAAGAAAGCTGCCTGGAATAGCTGACGCAATGTGTCTAGAGTCTACTCTAAAGTGTGTGATTAAAAACCGCGTGGTTCGTGTTCGTACCGGGAATCAAAATTGAAGTTTTGTGTCATTTGGCCACCTGATGGTAAGCGGTGATGTCGACAATAAAGCACGCTTGCCGAACTTGTTATTCATTTATAACATATTCTTACTCTTAACTTAAAGACCCCCTGATTCAGGACACACGTACTACGGCTTGAAATTCGACTTAGCTGTCGTGATCATCATCATATCAACCTGGAATGAGCCTCTGCTGCACTGATGGGTTTAAGCCTCATTTTCTTTGTGCCATACTTTCCGATCTTATACGTCCCTAATCCTCGTGTTTTCCACCTTTGAGTATCGTTCCCTTAGCTACACGCACAGTGAAAGTATTCCTTAATCGTTTTGTGGGTATGGGTAGGATGACAATCATGTAACGGTGGCGCATCGTCGTACATCTTAAAGTGACCAAGACTACAAAAATATCTGATGATTGTAATCTTAACAGCAGATTAGATGAAGTAAACTGATGCGTCAGTCTGACTGGCATTGGTGACTCAGGAATTTACTGACATTGGGATAACTGCCACTGAGTGCCGTGTGCTAGTTTGTAATTGATAAAAATAGTACATTCTATTCTTTTGTTTAACGCTAGTCAATTGTTTCAAAGAAAACTCTCTTCATGAAAATTCTGGCCTTGAATTTTTACATCTACAATAAATTATTTTCTTTAAAATGTGGTTGTATTCGCCTATTATTATTCCTGTCACCTATGACGACACTTCCAGGAAAAGTTTAGACGTTCCTAGCCAAAAAATCAATAGCAAATCTTTTCCATTTCAACGAAAAATCTAAGATAAAACTTTGTGTTAATTACTGTGATCGTTTCTGTTAACATGTTTGAAAATTTGGAATCAATTAGGAGCAACGGTTTGTTGTTATTAAAGAGAGGGATGGAGATAGATCTTCCGGTCTGGAGATCTTTGAGCTTTATAAGACGTACAGAGATATAAATAAATGGAAGAGAATATCCGGTGTACTACTTATCTGTAATTGCTGCAAGCACCGGATCAATATTTTCAAAAGTGAAGTGCTGGGGTACACCTTTACTAATAAGTTTTTTTCCTGTAAGAAACATTCAGGTTTTTCAATAGTAGGTATTGAAACAACAAATAAAAATTCTTAGTAGTCTGCATATCGAAATGAGGTTCGAAGAATGAGAGAGCATTTTGACGTAAAAACAAATAAACCTAGTTTTTGTAGAAGGCGAAGATCTGAGGAAATAAATATTAGGTATGAAACATGTCTGAGGGAAGCACTGAATACTGATTTTAGCTTTCTCCCATAGATAACTTTATCTATGGGAGCTAAGCTCAGCAAGCTAAAATCCTTAGTTCTTACCAGAATTCGTACGTCATGTCCTAGGCGATCACTGAAAATCAGCGCCGTGCTGTGGGTGGGTCCCCGACGGCACAGCATTATGCTGAGTGCAAGCCTTTTTGCCACAACCAGACATGCATCTGCTTTATTTATACTCACATTTGTTATTTTTACTTAGTTTTTAACTTGGGTTTACTAACAATATTTAAGAACTACTCTCACTTTCTTTCTTTTTTCTAATTCTGGTGACATATCTTTCAGTCAAGAGTAAATAGGTAAGTTACTTCTAGGCAAGCGATCTGCATTAACGACCAGATCACTTCTTGCCATCACGTGTGATAGTGGTCAAACGTAAGCCTATCAGTAGTGGGTGAGCAAGTGAGACACCAACACTGGAAACCCACCTATAGGCAGCTATTTAATACCTAGTAGATAAAACCCTGCTACGCAGTAAGACGTAGCCGACGCGTAGCCTATCAAAAGTACAACATCCTTTAGCTCAACGAATTTATGACCCGCTAAAGATAACACACCGCTAATAAATATGCTAATTATATATGTATCTTATCCGAAACAAATATGGAATTTTTCTGTTACATAATGAAATATCAAACACCAGTTTATTTCTCTAAACACGTGGTTTAATCAGCGAATTAACCAAATAACTAAATAACAAAATGATATTGCTATTAATATTCGATAAAGAGTTAATAAATCCGTCTAAGCTACGTGTATTATTTATCGTATGTCATTAATTAACATACCTAATCAACTGTGACCGTCTACTGCGCAGTTAAACAGCTCAGAGGAAAAAATAATGTTTAACTTTACAAACAATGTATTTCAGGCCATTTACATATTGTTTTGCAGTTTTTAATTCACTCTAGTATATTTATGTCACCGGAAAATGGCAAAATGCGTAAGATTATAAAATAACTTGAGAGATTATAAACTCGATAAATTGTCAACTGAACATTTGGAATAATTTTTTACGCATCAAAATTTGATAGTCTATAATATCTCGAAGTCATTCCGAGAAATTGTGCACTGACATAAAATGGCGACCAATCAGAGCACAATTCTACAATGTAGCCGTTTTCGTGTGATAGTAAACCTGGAAACAAAGCAAAAGTACACCAACAAAGACATTGGTCTTTGTTGGTGTACTTTTGCTTTGTTTGAGGGGCCAAGTTTCCAATTTAACTATCACACCAAAACAGATAAATTGTAGACCATAGTGCTGATTGGTCGCCAGTTTATGTCAGTCCAAAATTTCTCGAACCGACACGGAGATATACTATCAAATTTTGATGCGTAAAAACGTATTCCAAATGTTCAGTTGACAATTTATCGAGAGTTTACGATCTCTCAAGTTATTTTATAATCTTACGGAGTTTGCTATTTTCCGGTGACATTTACATTATATCGACTTATGGTTGTCCTACTAATGTCGTTGTGTATGTGAATGACGTCGTCACCACACCCCCAATACACAACGCAAAAACTTGATTAAAGGCCCGAGAAACGATTGCTCTACTTTCAAACGACTTCTCATTTGTACAACTATCAAATTAGTAAACAAGCAGTTCCATTCGAATTTATAACATCTTATTACTCGATTCTGTCTCGACAATTTATCTCGCAAATCCAAATTGTACCGGTTTACAATCGTAATTGCCTACCCATTTAATAGAAGGCGACGATCAATCAGAAATGTGCTGATAAACTGAAGCTTAGCTCTTGAATATTTAATATGAAATAATTATGAATGCGAAAGTCTGTCTGTCTGTTACCCTTGGCGCTAAAGCCGCTGAATCGATTTAGATGAAATTTGGTAAATAAATAGTTTGAGTCCCGGAAAAGGATATACTTAGGCTACCTTTTATCGCGAGAAAAGGGCTTGAAATAGGGGATGAAAGTTTGTATGGGAGTCCGTCCATTATTGAAGATAAAACCATAAACTTTTGTATTTAGGCACTTGACAAAAAAATGAATACACATAATTATTTTTAATATTTTTAAATTAAAAATGGCTGCCCAAAGTAACTATTCCACGCGGACGACGTCGCGGGCAAAAGCCAGTATGAATTAACATCCAGTTTCTACCGACATAGAACTTAGATAATATGCACTTGCATATAAAGATAGCTGCGCAAGTGCACACTGAAGACGATTAATAAAATAAAGTGGTATATCTAAACTGTGATGAAGTATCATTGAGCACTAGTTCATAAGATAACGAATATTTCTCACACGAGGAAGCTAGACATGTTCTACTATAATATTAGTCTTTATGATTTGGCACCATCATCGGAGCATCCATGTCATTTACATATGAAACACATTATGGCGGATATTGTAGCAAAGTACGTAGTTGTGTAGCCGGCTTTAGAGTTATATTTAGTCGCGTTTCGAATCCATCCGCTGCGCAGTTCGTTATTTTGGTTGGAGGGAACAGCTGACACATGGCAACATAGATCATGGACGGATCGCATCTCGCCACATGGCCGGCCAATATCAGTTTTTTTCTCTTACACCTCTTAGTTTTATCGTCGTTCGGAGACTTCATTGATTTATACTGAGTAGCTCAGAAGATATTAAAAGTGTTTTGAACTGGTAGACAGCGTAAAAACATGTGAGACCACATAAAATCGTTTGAAACTTGCGGGTAACCGATGAATCTCGAATCTTTTCCAATCTTTAAATTTATTTATTTTTACTCCTGTTGCGACTGCGACAGAAAAGCGAGATATTATAACTCCGGTGCGTTGTTGGTGTTAATTTTAATTCGTGGTTATCTAAGTCTCCGCTGTTCTTTTTTTCTGATTAATTTCTTTGCGGGATCCAAGACAGTATAATCATTTCTACGCGACTCGTTGAGCTTTTCTGGTGGTAGCCACTGTTCTGATTCTGACTTTCAGATATTGCAGTTGGTTAAGAATTTTGTGACGGGCATGCTTCAGTGTCTACATCTTTAATTCCGGCAGTTCAATTAGGTTTAGATTTTTCACTAAATTAAGTCCTTCAACAGGTCAAGACCCATTTCTCCCGAACTCTTCAAAATGACGTTTGATGTGGTCCATTAACAAATCTTAAATAGATGTGGGGAAAACCCTGTAAAGTTCTACGAAAGCCTGGATGATCTCCAAATCATGCTGCGAGAACTAAATGACGCAATGTCGAAAGTAGGCCTAACGATGAAAAGTCTAAAACTAATTGTGTGCTCAATGTCTGCATCATCACATTTTCCCTGAATATGAAATCTCGACAATTCTCCATACGAGAAGATTTGGCAAAGAATACTAGGTAGAAGATGCTGTTATAAATAATATGTATGGTATTTAAAATCAAGTCCCCTTGATAAAATATGTTGATTTGAAATAGGATAGATTTTACAAAGAAGAGTGCCAAAAAACCAAGAAAAGATCAAAGGACCGAGTTGATTAGAAAGAAGATCAAATGAAGGTAGGAGGAGCAAGACCAGACGGTGTGGCGACCGATGAACGGCAAAAGATGCGTAGGACGACCAAACAACGGCAAGATGGGTTGTCGACTCCAGACAAGCGTAGGCTACGCATATACACATGAGATTAGCACGGAATCCCCGTGGGTTGCATGTTTGGGTCAACTTCCTACGAAAAATTAGACATTAACTTCAGTCGTATCCCAACCGCCCATCCGTGCAACCCAAACTTTAAAAAGCACGCTACAGGCAAGACGACAAAAACAAAAATCTGTATGAAGTGTTTTTTTCTAATATTCTTTTTTTTTTCAGCAAAACACTATTTGTTATGATTATGACGTCTACGTAAAAATATATTAAAAATGTAAGATTCTTAGCTACATTATCTTGAGTGATGCGACGTTGTTTTCGCTAGTTTCACCCTAATTACTATTATCTTTCTCGAAACATACGATACGTTTTACGTCTATGTTTGACTAGTGATTAATTACAACAATATGGGGACAAAGAGTCTACTGGTGATCACTTATGGACTTCCGAAGCAGAAACTGAACACTTAACACTAGTCACAAGTCACTCACCAACAGCAAACTCGATACTTCTGGAAGTTTCAATAGTTGAATCCACTTACACTGTCACTATGATGAAATCGTTGGAAAATCGAACGAGGAATGCGCGAACGATACATTATACATACAATAATACGAATTAATGAGGAAATTGTGTGACTAAAAAACATTATGCGTGTGCATAACTTCATTAATTAAACTGTGATTCACCAATGGGAAGCGAGCAGCTGTAGGTTGAATAGACTGTCAAACACCCACCCTAGACAAAAAGTTACGTGAGTCACAATTAGCAACCCTTTGTTCGGTTCAAATGTCAAGGAAAATATTCAATCGTGCGTGACCGAAGCTGACGTGGACCCAACATTGCCGGTACACGTTTACCGTTCCTAATAATATTAGACATAGAATTTATAGCCAGCGAATTTTTAACCGCACACGTCAACTATGATAAGCGACACATCTAAGTCCATTGTCTTAACTAATTTGCATCAAGGTATTAATATAACTCACATTACCTACTAAGTACGTCCACTTTAATATATCATTCAGAATGTACATAATTGGTTGCCATTTGACACGACTTTCGTGACTAAACATAATGTAAATGGATTAGTCACAAATGCTGTTGCTATTGTTACGTCTGTCGCGATTATACAAGCGACCAATGCGGCCTCACCGGCATGGAGGAAGTGGAACCATTTAAGCGAGCTCAGTAATTAGTGAGAGATACCACGGTTGTGTTAAACAGCAGAGCTGGAACCGAGCCAGAGGGTTCATTTGCCGCTGCCGAGTGTTCAGCCGCGCACCTCTCAACTTCAGAATTATCAATTCCGGTAACCGTTTCCAAGTAACGAATCACCTGGTGCTTCCATAAATTGCTTTTACTTTTACAGCAATTTATTATACAACTTATTCAACATGCAATTTGCATGAGCCGCTTACGTGAGCTGTTATCAAGCCCCTTGTATTCCTGAACATTTAAACAGCGGGAGAGCCGATAACGTTAATTCCAACGTTGGCTGATTGGCCATAAGTTAGTTATCTAACTACAATCTCCGTCTTCCTGGCCGGTCCAACCTGTGCTACCGGTGGCCGGTCCGCTCGCAAATGGATCACGCCTATAATTTTGTTCCGCAGACTTACATAGCTCTGTAGGCAGCGGCAGCGCCATTACTTTATTTACATAGCCGGCTTAACCTTGAGAGACCGAGCATTTAATCGCGAAACTATCAATTACCAGACGTGACCGGTTTGAATACATACAAATCGGAAAAATGACGTAACTCACATCCTGAAAATTGCATAAGAACCGGTCTTGAGGAAGACAATACGATACTCATTTGCCGAAAAAGGCACTTCCGTTGAATATTAAAATGGTCAGGTATAGGCAATTACTTCAGAATATTAATGAAAATCGTTTGTAAAATTTCGTAATATTTCTGAGTAACATCTCATCGAAGCATGCATCCTTTCACCACGACGGTCTTACTGCATAGCTTAATAGCATGTACTTAACTTCCACTTACGGAACTTAGAATGAAGTTAGGCATGTCTATGCAGTAAAGCTCTGTGGAATGATCTTGCTTCGCATTCACGTTCATCTGAGTGCAAAATGACTTCTAACGATCGTGATACTATGTACAAACAAGGTAAGTATAATTTACTTAGTGAGTTGGTGCACATATTTTAGGTGTGTCTTGGCTTAGACGTCGCCACTAGTATTATAGCCATTGTGACCAAAGGTGTGCCACCTAGTAAGATTGTAAGCGAACTAAAAATATTTGTGTTACTTTGACTGATTCTAAATCTTGGTCTGATACTATAGTTTAGTTTCTAAACTACGTAGAGTTATCGTTTCATGGAAATTCCTTCGTTTCTTTCTGTTTCTGGATAGAATCTAAAGTCTAAAATCGAATTCATGACGATAAACGAATCTAATGTGGCTAACGACAGAATCATGCCGACCGTTGCTGTCCGTGTTTAATTTATGGCCAACCTTTCTACGGACGTTACCAAGCTGACTTCCAAGACAGTTTTAAAATACCTCGAGGCTACAGATAACGGCTTCATTATGTCCCAGTAGGTGTAAACGGCGCTTAACATTGTTGCACAAGAGGCTAACGGAAGTGCGCTCACTGAAAGAGCTGTAGCTGTCGTAGCGATGGATGAGTGTTTTAAAAAAACATGTTCGCACAAAGGGAAAGTAGCGACCGCCTAGTAACAAGGCATAATAATCGGTTGTGCGTGCAATTCCACACAGCCAGTGGGTCACGCCTTCCGTTACGGCCTGGAGCGCAGACAAAGGGCGACCGGGGGACACACCTGTCCTGCTAGCTCTTTATTCTTTCCAACTAAATTACCTCAATCAGTTTGCATGACGTCCCCGTTGCATTTATTGAAAAGTAAAAGTTATAATCATGTTGCTAAAATCAATTTGTGTTGATGCAAATATATGCATTGCATAACTATCGTTCTAGCCTAATGAACGCGTTAAAACTTCACTATATTGCTTATGAGGAATACTTCTTTCTATGGCACCTTGCATATTTATGAGGAATACCTCGACCCAAGTTCTGACCGAGTTTTTATAGTGTCCTCAGTTGCACTAGTAGCATTACTGTTGGCAAATGCAGCAACATAGATAAACGTTACGGAATGTTTTAGGGTGCATAGTGAAAAGGCCAAGCGAGCCGTTAATATGCACGTAGTCGCTCAAGTAATGACGGATGGTGCATAATCATACAGATTTAACATGGCCTAATTAGTATGAACATCTTATGCTACGGTTGAACGATGATAAAGATAAGAGAGAGGTAAACACTTAATAAGGGGCTTATCTTAAGCCGTAAGATTTGAGCAGCACACGCCATTATGAAACAAAAATATCTGAGATACATTTCTGGAAGCTTTTTCCTTTTCCCTCCGTTCTATTACCCGCAGTGCCGTCATCTAGGAAAGCGAGGTTCTTTCACCTTCAAAGAGAGACATAAAACGTGGTGGATAAAGTCCAGAAATAATTCCTAATAGATACTTGACAGGCGAGCGTCAGTCCGGAGCTTTGACCGACTGTGTGCGTCAGCGGTTTTGTGTTTGCACGGAAATAGCGCGACCTATGAAACTTTGGCACCGTATACCTTTGCAGGAGACAACAGCACCTAATTTCAACTCGTCTTTATGACCGGGAGAAGCATAAATCTTATTTTTAACATGTTTAAAGCTACAGAAACGTATTAACGGCCATATTGGTAGCGCTAAATTTTTACGCAAGATCCCAAGTTTAGCGAGGTTGCCATTTCAAGACGTGTATTATTAACTTAGGAAAAGATGTTCATGTCGTCTAAGTATGTGGAAAATTGAACGTAGGTAGGTAAATAATTAGTTAAATATAAATTTAGCCGTAGCTGTCAATTTCTTGGAAACTGAACAGTTTCATAAGAGACCGTTGGACAAGTAAAATAACTTGGTGATAACTTACCTGGGAATTTGGTCGTTATAAGTAGTCTTGGTGTTTAATGGCTGTCTAAGGTAGGACACTATCGAATGCGGAATACGCAGCGACTGGAGCAAATTTGAGTACCTGAAAAGGATCCAATAGAAAGTGAATATTCGATTCTATTCCACATTTTCTACTAACTTATTTGGTTCGCCAGAATGCCAGATCTAGCCAATTTCATAAAACCGTTAATTTGTCGTCATACGACTTAAGTCTAATTTTTGATGCGGCTTCCGGTTTTTACCAATTAAAAATATATTCGAGAAATATGTTTATGTATTATGTAAGTACACAAATAGGTTGTTTTAAATGTTTACTTTAACAATGAACGGAAGACAGTTTCATCATATTCATCCAAGTTGACTTTATTTTGGTGACCCAACGGGAGGCCCACGGACGCAAATGGAGTTGACGCAAATTTAAAATGAATTGGGCAATCTTCCAACAACGAAAACCACCTAAACTATCAGAAATTTGTATATAACCCTATAATAAATGTTTAAACTGCACACATATCCTGATTCTAAAGTATGTCTGCCTACATGAGTTCCATTTAACGGCTAGGCTTCCGCGTTTCGTATTCTCGTCATAAAATTACTCAGACAAACCAATTGCCAGCGAAAACCACGTGCTATCGCAGATCACTATAGGAAACGTTATAATAACGTCAGTTTAAATAGGTATCAAGAGTGGAATAGCGCTGCTTTATCGTAGGAAATGGCGGCTGCGTCAATACGGATGTTAAACACGCGTGAATGGAGCACAAATTGTAATAATTGAACAGTTTGTTTTGTATTTTTATCTCTGATCATTTGTGAATTCACGCACGACGAAAAGCGCGTGGCATAACCGTAAACATTGCGAAAAATCAGAGGAGAAGCAGACTGCGCGCAAACGACCACGTAGATAAAAATTAAAATAGATTTGGCTAGGCGCCGCGTACGCCGGTGCGCTAAACAATGCTGGAAACTAGGTCGACAATCTGTTTACCGTGTCAAAAATGCGAACAATCTGTTTCAGGTCCCCGCCACCACATCTGGTAGTAATAGAATAGGCATTCAATATCGGTATTCGATTACTTACAATCTGAATTAGACTTGTCGGTACTGCATTTGGAGCGGCTTTTAGCGTATCTAGTCCACAAATTAGATTTTGTAAATTTGCGTCAATCAATCAGAAGACTGATATTATACAAAACCAGAGTACGCCAACATAAACAAGTGGGCACAAGTGTAAGGTGGTTGGCCATGATCACTCCGCCTCCCACTCGGTGGACTCAAAACTTGAATAATGGCGCCACCAAGAGATTCATTGCCGCAAAATATATGTAGGCAAGCATTTAATACATCGATAAAGCAGAGTTAATTAATGAGTATACAAAAATAATTCAAAGTGTTTACGGAATTCCTACAATGCTTGTTTTTCAGCAAGGAAGTGGAGAGAAGTGTCCTTGTCCGACTATCTTCCGTGTTAATTCGACCACGAGAAAGTATTGCTCACGAATCATTCAATATACGACCGTCGAATACATTTAAGAGGCAATTAACATCAGGCAGTTGTATATAATGACATATTTCCGTACAGCGGATGGATCATGCGACGAGATATCCTACCTCCATATAATTATGCTCATTAACACAGCAATACATTTTATTTATACTGATCTTATTGTAAATCCGAAAACCGGTCGGAAAGCGAGTTGTTTAAGACAACCCGTTTTAGAGATTATGATTGGATACGGTGGCGAGCTCCAAGATCCAAGTGATTATATTCTAAGGCTCTGAGCTATTCAGGAGATAATTGAGTGTGACAGATAAAGTAGCGGTTAGACCAAGTCACACTTGATGGGTTTTTGGTTTCACTTCGTGTTTACAGCGTGAAATCAATTAAAGATAATTTATTCAATGGTTGCTTTGCACATCAGTGCAAAATACACACAAAAAGCGATCTTAACGTAAACCACGCAAGGCATGCGAAAAACCCACAGAATATCCAAAATATTTATATCTTTTTTGCTTCCTCTAAAACAAGTTTGTGTAAGTCATTTTCCAGTTAAGAAGTGTAAACTCACTCCGAGTTTATAGCTGCAAACTTCCACCACCCATATCAGAATATACTGGAAATAAGTAGGTAGATACTCACTAGTTCTCCATCTCTTGACTTTATAATTTTGGAATTATGTCCTAAACACTTTCAAGGGTACGGATGGGTACCTATACCAAAATAATACGCTTGTGCATTTAAAATGAATCTGCCACCAATCGTTTGACTTCAATTAACTTTTGCAAGTGAAAATTGTTATAAATGACAACCAAGGACCATACACAAATATACATATGTAGGTACATTTATTCTCGAAAGGTCTCAGAAGGCATAGGGAGAACTTCATTACTATGCATGAGATACCATGTGATAGGATCAATGCTCTGGTGATTCCGTAACCCAGGATACACTGAATTCAGTATTGATGACAAAAAGGTCAAGATACAGAACCCGATGTAAATTAAGTATGGTTTTTATCAGATGATATTGCAGCGTCGTGCTTACTCTTCGTACCATTAGAGAAACAATGAGACTTCGTTTTAAGGACACTGAACGGTATATACCTAAAGAACTTAACTATAAACTACATACCTTCATACTTCTGTATCTTACGCAACATTTTTTACTCCATCAACGTCTCAAAGTCAAAGTCAAAGCATTTATTTCAAATAAACCATTATCAGGTACTTTTGAATTGTCAAAGTCAGTCCATCAAAAAATGAAGCTATTTGCACGTTCCAAAGCGTAGATCTCTATGGAGAAGAACGTGCAAGAAACTCCACGGACACTCTTTTAATTCATTTTATGTTTGCAAAAATCCTGGTTACTTTAACCTTGTTGCTTCTATATATGAGAACAATGTAAAGAAAGAAAAAACAATTTATAGTATCAAATATTAAATTGAGCCAGTGGCAACTAAGGGATGACCAGTCTCCTTGCATACCTACAGTCTTCGAACTATACTCGCGAGCAATAAACTGGAATCACAGCAACGCGCGATGAAGTACTTCCGGTCTTTTGCTCGCGAGTGTAGATTCAGCAAGCAATCGATTGAAAACATCGTACGTGTAAAGATTGCTATTAACACCTGAAGTATCAAAACATCTTGTTTCTAAGCCACCCACCAGAACAGCATAGAAAATCGTTCTAAAAATATTCACAAAAAAAATTCGACCGAACGTTTACACAGTAAATAATATCGATCTGGAAGTAAAAGAAAACAGATGTACGAATGTACATATCAGGTGATTACAATCAACTGTTACTCATAAAAGTAAGGTAAAATGCGTTTATTGTTTCACAAGTGGTCGCTTAGTTACGAGGGGCTGGTAAAGTGACAAATAGTCGTTATATGATGCAACTTTCAACAATTCTTTACTCATTGTTGTTTTGCCACGTGGTTTCTTTTGGCACGTTAATTGTAGCCATCTTATCAAGTCTGACACGTATGATAATAACTTACGACTAGACTCGTATGATGCTGGTATTCAAAAACATCCGGTTAGTCTGGAAGCCACACCGACAGAGCTTGAAAAGCCTAGATGGTGTGGCTCGGAAAAATGATGGGAGAAAATGACTATGATCTTGCAAAGGATCACATTTACCAACACACTATGATTCGACATTTAATTGATGTTGATGCATTTTCTTAAGTATATGGAGTTTCTACACCAAAAACATGTAAACAAAGTAACTTGAATAAATCCTATGCTATAGATGGTAGAAACACAGTGGTCCCTGAAGTGTTTTTAAGCCTAAGTATTGTAATGACGTCATTACAGAGCACTTCGGCACTCAGTGAATTCACCTATATTAATATATCACGCCATTCAACTGCCATCCTAGGACCCACTTGTACAGCGATAACTGAACAACACCTTCCTGCGTACGCAGTAACACCACCTCACCTCATACGTTTACATACATAAGTAGGATGTCGTATATAACGTGCGAATGTTCAGCAGAGTGGCTTGATGTTAGAGATGGGACTATGGACTTGGCCGACTAGCTGAATGGACGACTAGGTAGTTGGCGCTCAAATAGTCTACCAACTAGTAACCGAATATAAAATGTGACCGGCTAGTCGGCTTTTCCGACTAGTCGTATCAACTTTCCTATTTGTGTTTATCGTTTTAAAACATTTTGGTGTTAGTGACCAAACTAAAAACTTTCGTTTGACAGAAAACACAGTGCTTGTTAGTCAGCGTGTATTTATTTATTTTATTTTCTGTAGCACATTAAGTGCCAACTAGTCGATATTTGCCGATTAACTGCCGACTAGTCGCCGTCTATAAATGTGGCTGGATAGTTGGCTTTCGCGACTAGTCGGCGACGAGTCGTTCCATCTCTAGTTGTTGTTCGTCCACATGACCTACGCACCGGAAGGCGCGCAACGGGTTGACTCGCTTTCAATGTCAGCCCTATTGTTGATGTTGATACAACCTGACCTTGACTGCAGTTGAACTTTCGTGTGAAATCGCTCGAAAACAGTCGCAGGCGCAAGTATGACTCAGCATAGCAACACGAGGAGTTTTTTAGGAGACAGTTTTGAAGATACGTCAAGACATTCCGATTTCTTGACGGATCTTTAAACTTCTAAATATTTGGGTGATTACAATTTTACATACAGGATGATTGGTAATTAAGTTCGTTCCTTGAAATGGGTTAAACTAGAGCTGATTTACAACATTTTGACCCCGAAAACTTGGGGTCCATATTATTGTTGTGTCCACCGTTTGAAATCATCTGGTGGATCATGCCTAATTTGATCGACCAGAACCAGTCGCATTAAGTCACATAACATACCGAAATTAAGAAATCGGCAATAAGTAAGGCGTACATCAAAAAATGTGTTCTACTAAGTACCAGCAAAGTACTACCTTATCGAAAACAATTGAGTTTTATTTTTCCAACACGTATCAAAAGTGGGTATAATTATACCATTTTATAAATTAATTTGTACGTCAAGTACCATACATTTATTTTGAGTAAACTGACTCAATAACCAAAAGATGTTTCAAAAAATGTTCATAGCTTGAACATGACAACGCTTCATTTCCAAAAATATGGCAATTTTTTTTCATAAATTGTTATTTGAGGGATACATTCATTCAAGAGCTACTCGAAAAGTATCAGTTGACTATATAGAGAGGAACAGATTTCTCCCTATTTGCAGTTTTTGGTCGCGAGGCAGAACATTTCTAATAATCATCGATAACTCGAAAACCACCCAATAAGGACCCCAAGTTTTCAGGATCAAAATCGTTGCAAATCAGCTCTAGTTTAACACATTTCAAGGAACGCACTTAATTACCAATCAGCCTGTAGCTGCATGTGATTGGTAATTAAGTCAGTTTTTCTCATTTTCTCTACTTACCTAGACTTAAAATACCTAGATTCTGGCAGTATGATTAATATATTAGACGGATATGAAAATGTAAGGCTAGTTTTAATTTCAAGGAACGCTCTTAATTGCCAATCACCCTGTAGCTGCATGACACTCCTGTCAGTTTTTCTCATTATCTCTACTTTGTAATTCTAGATAACTAAAAAATACCTAGACTCTGGCAGTATGATTAATGTATTAGACGGATATGAAAATTTAAGGCTAGTTTTAATTTTAATGGCAAATGATTCTGAACTTTATTTGTGCTGTATTAGGTACTTAAAAGCATTAATAGAATGTAAAACTCACTAAATTATCATCTGTATTAATTAATAGTCTTAGAAATAATTATTCCGAACTCACTAGCCATATATAAGCCTTCAAAGGCTTCTGTGGTTTTTAGCATGTATATTTGATACTATTCAATATATTCTGAACATTAATAAAAAAATAAAAAAAAACTGAACGCCCCTAAGCCCGTGAGATTTTTTTGTGTTCATGCGCAACAGAAAATCTTGTAACTAGTTATCGAAACTTAAAAAATAGCTTTACCTACACATTTTTGACGAAAAAAATCATAAACGAAACCAAGGAGGTTAACATTGAAGATAATTTGTACTACGCGTTACATGCATGTCTCGTGTGTAGTTTATAAACAATTCGTTAAAAATACTCTTGTAGTTATATTAAATTTCTGGCAACGAACCTTATCAAACTCACGAGACAATTTCACATGTGATATAAGTGTTTTTTCTCTAGTATAAACATAGAGCAGATAATTGCATCGCTCAATGTCTTTTGCACCGCGCCTGTTCAAATCGTAAAATACAATTTTTATTTTATTTTTGAAACCAGTCTGACGGAACAGCAAAATACAAAATCCTTAAAATAATTTGATTTTGTAACTTGTTTTTTCCTGCTGGTTTTTTCTTTATTTCTCTTCGGTACCGAAATAAATTAAATTGTTACAAAGTGTTTATTACTGTATACTTAGTTTCAAGTCCATTTCAATGGGTTTCATATTAAACTAGCTTTTGCTATCTCCCCCTACGGAGTGTAGGGTAGCTGCATGAAAATTTCAGCTTTCTACGACCAAGTTTTTTTTTATTTTTTATTTATTTAATATGGGTTTGCTCTTGACTCTAGTCTAGGTCATAGATGACAGAGACAAAGTCGACGATGGAGCGAGCTTACCCAGAAGAAGCCTGTTCACTCTAATTTTGAAGAGATTAGGGTTGTATGCGTTCGGAAACACAGACGCAGGCAAAGAGTTCCACTCCTTTGCTGTGCGCATTATAAAAGACGTTTGGAAACGTTTAGTGCGAATTGGTGGAATAGCAACAAGGTAGGGATGGTAACTTGCAGTGCGTCTAGATGTCCGATGGTAGAAGGGGGCCGGTGGGATGAGATCGTGGAGTTCCTGGACACTCTCCCCGAAGTACAATCTGTAGAAGATCGACAAGCAGGCAACCTTGCGGCTGTGCGTTGTCCGTCAGTCACTCAGTCAGTCAGTAACGGAAGAATTTTATATATATCTATTGATAGAGCCCTCAGCGTAGCATAGTGTCTACGAAAGTCTACGACGCGAACACACTCCTGAAAACCGGCGACTTTTCATCGTTCAGTTAATTTAATCGACAAGAGGGTTGTTTACTCCGTGTTTTGTTTTCGACTAGATAATATTGCGCAATTAAGTAACAACTTGAAGTACCTATGAAGAATAAATCAGATAGAAACTGCTTCAAAGCGAACAATAAAACCCTTTATTGCGCAGAACTACGGTTAGCAAAAAACTACAAGATAACTGCCAAAGATTGAATCACGCATAGGGCCACGTGGATTTTGCACCGATAACTCTGAGGCAGATAAGTACTTACGCGCATTGGTTACAGAGGTACCGAAACACGTTCGGCGGGATATTTTTGCGCGTAGCCGTGAGCCTCGTTCGCGACTCCACTAAACTGTTCATTTTCCAATATTGATATAACCTTGAACATCTCCATATAGACGAGTGTAGTGGGGCATAAAGGCGCCTACAGATACGGCCGGCTTAATCTGCCAACGTTAATTTTAGTCGGACGATAAAAAGTACGGCGCATGGCCGAAACTCTTTGATTACATAGAAAATATTTGGACGGCAAATACAGATTCTTAATACAAAGGAATTTATGTGCGAATTTCTGCAAATAAAATTTGCAATGTCACCTCCACGTGTTTGCGTATTCTTTTATAATTTTCGTATCGATTAATCAGTGTTGGAATACTAATGTTGTTTTTGTCGACAGTATATACCTACCTCTACTGCGCACATAGCATCGAACCACAGCGGAAACTGGAAAAAATTTAACTACGTTTATGTTACGAAATACCCCATGTTGCTATGTTACGCAAATTCTGCGAAGACGACGTAGCCGGACTGATCTGTGAATCAAATAATTTTCAGAAAAACTTTTTCCGCGTTTTCTGATTTTACTATGAATAAGATTTAAAATGTAGTCGTGAATTGTCGTCTGAATCACGTGTGTCTAACAAAAATGAGGCGACATACTGCCCCCACACCTTGTGCCTCTCAAAAGCATTACATAACAGACTGGACACATGTTTATTACATCACATTTATTAGGTGCATGGAATAAGTCTGTTATCAAATATTTAATTAACACCTTCATGAAAAGGTTAGTCACAACTCATTACATTTGATTATAACCAACAACAATGATCTACTTGGCTCGAACTTAATTCAGACAAGTGAGTCACAGTTAATATACTATTTCTTGGTCAATAATGTTTATTTATTACACGTACTTCATAAATAAATAAAAACAAAGTAAAATAAAACAATCGACTCATACAAATATGATAAAGCCACAAACTGAGGCGTGCCGGAAATCATCTATTCAAGCACGACGCCGAATTAATTATGTGACTTGAATTCGCTAGCTTTAATAAATTCTGTTTTATTTCTGATACATAGTTACGTAGGTACCATCAAACGACTCGGAAACTCGTTTGTCAGCCCATTTTATATAGCGGATCGAGAAAATATTGCGTCTTAGATTTAGACCACAAAAAGCCTTGTAAGAAACAAGCCTCTGGTTTTGTTACACGTAAATATTAATTTCGTTACGAAACCGGTTTACAGGAAAACTATAAATAAACAGTTTCTTACAAATTATCCACAGAGTTTCTTATTTGCATTTAAATCAGTTGGGTATCACGATTTCTTGTCACCTGAAAATTATTTGACAGCTCTTTACTTGAACTTTAAAACCTGTACCTAGTCTGTGTAAATACACAATAGTGAGGTAATTAACATTAATTTACACCTAACCTCAACACATGTTGCAAAACAATTGTACTGTAGATCAAAGAACATGGCGGAAAACATTACACATCCGAGTTTTTAAATTGGAACGCGAGGAATTTATAGTGTCTGTAGTCAGTATCATAAACATGCCAATATCTACTGATGCTGCTAGTGTCACACGGATAATGGGTCAAGGATCAAGGCAGATTTAAAACAGACTTCAACTGATAATCTTCTCAACACTAGTACCTACACTGTGGTAGTAGGTCGTGACATTTGAACATGTAGGCTGATGCTTTGAACAATTTTCTTATTGAAAGAGTCGTAAGTATTAATGAAATGTAACCTCGTTTTACCACTCATGTTAATTCTTGGCAACAAGTGCAGTCGCATCATAACTCTATATATATGTGAATTGCCGAGACCTACCGCACTGCATGTTCGCTTAATGCAACTTCTAATTTGAATGCACTTGAGAAATGCAGATATGGGAAAGAGATGCATAACTTAACATATGCGTACAAACCGTCTTTTTTGATCAGTTACTTGGTTTTACACAGGTTGCAGCATGACCACACACCAACATTTATCGATGGGACAAAAGGAAAAATCCTGTAAACCCCAGGTTGAATGACCCATAGAGCCGGGTCAAACTGTCAATAGAGTTCATGTCATGATACAGCACATTTAGAAACACAGTAAAAACCCATTATTATGATCCGAAGGATCTTATAAAAATGTATGAGTCCCAAGGAATAAAATTCAAGGTTTATGAAAATTACAAAGATCGAAGAACTCTCGAACAGGAAAATGACACCTCAGCTGCATTATGCACAATCGAAGATGCTAGAAAGCACCCCATGCAGCGAGATGTATGCAGGAGTGAATATCAAAGAAGCGGTTTCTTGCTTTTTGGAAGCAGAAATAAGAACCACAGCTAGATATTCTCATAATCTTTCGGTTACCCTTATTGTACTGTTGACCCTTATTTGAAACAAAATCAACAAAATGGCATTAATCGGTTGCAAACTAACTAAATGCATTAAAATAGCACGAAAAACCTCCCGTCGCTGAAATAAAATTTGCCATTATAATAAAATCGAAATGAAAGAGTAGGTCAATGTTAAATGGACTATCGATTTCGGATGCGGATTGTAAATACTGAATCCACTTGTACTACTTATATGCCACTGATAACGAACAAAGGTATGAAGACTACCTATATTTTTGAAAACACTTGTAGTTCGTAACTCAGAATGTATTGGCGACCTGATTGGTCGCCAATACATTCTGAGTTACGAACTGGTCTACATTTCTACAATTTATCTGTTTTGGTGTGATAGTTAAATTGGAAACTTGGCCCCTCATTGGTCTTTGTTGATGTGAGCTTACATCTGAACAGACCAATGCGAGCCTTGTTTCCAGGTTTACCATCACACGAAAACGGATAGATTGTAGACTTGTATGTACCCTGACTGGTCGCCATTTTAAGTCAGTCCACAATTTCTCGGAATGACTTCGAGATATTATAGACTATCAAATTTTGATGCGTAAGAAAGTATTCCAAATGTTCAGTTGACAATTTATCGAGAGTTTACAACCTGTCAAGTTATTTAATAATATTACGGAGACTTTCAACGAGCTCAAGCACCTCGGCAATTTCAATCACTGCTTCAAAACCATGAATTACGAATTAATAATATTCATATAATCGTCATGCAAAATTAATATCCATGAAGGAAAATCATTTCGATTTGGGCCAAGGCCCAACGAAACCCGATAAAATATGTACCGAAGTGTGGAAACTACAAAGATATTGTTTAATCAGACCAGTTTAAGCCAGAAGAAATGGTTTAAATGAGCATATTGTAAAAAGTTGGAGATATTGCGTCAGAAATTGCACAATGCACCGAGGGCAGGTCACAGCAACGCTTGATCTAGAGGACTTACTAACTAACCAATATCAGGTGTTTTATGAATGTTGTCAACAGAATAGCTCTAATGAACAAACAATTTATTCTGTCAGTCTCACCTACACAAATAGACAACCTTTTGTGCAAACACCATAACAAGAGAAGAACAAATGCAAATCAAGAACAACAAATAAATAATTTACTATAGAATGACAATCAGGATAAACTCATTATATTTTTGAAATTTGTGTATTTGTGTGGAAGCATAGGGAATTGTTTGCGAAAACAAGCGATGTTCAAAATTAAATTATACAAATGGCTATCTGCTAATAGTTTTTACAGTGTTAAGGAGCTCCTGGAACATAAATCGCATGATGAATTATTGCTTCGTAATGCATGTAAAATTTGCACGCTTATATCTATTAAGCAAAACATGTTTGTTCACATTATTATATCTACCATCTTTATACCATGTTTTTGGCAAATAAATGATATCCTATTCTATTCTATTAACAGCAAAAAATATATGTTGGAAAAGGCACCAGCTTCATTAAATTAGAATGCCAGCAGAAAACCGTTTGTTGCACAGAAAATCTCCATGTTTGCATGTCACAGAAACTGTTTGAATTTTAAATTAAGGGAATAGGTTACTGCCCCAGTTTCAAAGGCCATAGTTATACTTGGTCACGAAGGCAAATACTATACACTCTTGGTTAAGTAATAAACAATTTCTATATCTAACAAATCGACACGTAACTGCAAACGATTAGAATTAATCTATTTAGCTCGTGAGAGTTCAGTAAATAGACTTTTGTTACGCTAAGCCATTCTGAAAATATAGGTGCACATTGTTGCACTCTTACGACCTTGGGAGAACCAATATTAACGTGATTTTGTTCAACAATCTTATTGTTTTGCAACTCGCTTAGTTTATTTATAACAAAAGTTTCCACTATGGTACAAGTTCATGCATATAATATCGTCTTCAAACGTGGAATTTTGTTTTCTTAATACACTATAGACCCAGTCATGCGTTTTATTAACATACGCCTACATAACCCGATAGAACCAGCGTGAAGCTGCTTCAAAACATGCATACCGCTTATCTACACTCAAATGTTTTGCACTGACTTCAGCTATGGTTTCGTTGCCTCCTTTACTGCAGATAGAAAAGCCATCTTCATTAAAGTGAAAATCCTACGGCAATACTTCTTTTAGAGTACTAGTAGTCTTCTTAAGGCATTTTTAATTTTATCTTCAAAACATCTTCAACATGATCCAAAATATATTTAAATATTTTCCATCTAAGTACTCCACGTAAATATTCATTAGAACGTATCTGATTATAATGCCTTTGACGATTGGACGCGTACCGGCCGTGACATCACTGTTTACCGGCCATGTTTGATCGCCATTAATTACGTCTTACTAGTGTTTATTATCGCCTAGTGTTATTCGCAGGTCAGTACTAGCAACTCATAATATTGATTTTACACGATAATCTAGAATTATGGCAACAAGTAGTTCTTGCAACATTCGATCTTTCAAGAGAACGCTAAGAATTCGTGACGTATTTTCTTTCCGGAAAAGTAGATTCTTTTTGACGTTTTCATCATCGGGTAGAGTTAAAAAAAAACGGCCAATTGCGAGTCGGACCCGCGCACGAATGGTTCCGTACCATCACACTAATATTATAAAGGCGAGTGTTTGTGTATGTTTGTTACTTCTTCACGCGCAAACGGTTGAACTGATTTAGATGAAATATGGTGTAGAGATTTTTTGAGTCCCGGGAAAGGACATAGGATAGTTTTTATTCCGGGATTATGTTCCCTTGGGATAATTATTGACATTAACGCGGGCGGCAGCTAGTTATCTATAAAAACGGCAAAAAAATCACGTTTGTTGTATGGGAGCCCCCCTAAATATTTATTTTATTCAGTTTTTTAGTATTTTTTGTTATAGCGGCAACAGAAATACTTCATCTGTGAAAATTTCAACGGTCTAACTATCACGGTTCATAAGGTTCAGCCTGGTGACAGACGGACAGACAGACAGGCAAGCGGACAGCGGAGTCTTAGCAATAGGGTCTCTTTACCTTTTGGGTACGGAACCCTAAAAAACATTGTTAGCAAAAATATTTTTTTACATGAGAGACAAATACTGATGTCAATAAACCTTTCAACCATCGTCTAGCCATCCGATGTATCAGCCGGTCTATTCCGTCAACATATCACCGTGTAAATTAAAGGTGGAGTGTGCATAAAGTGACCTCTGGTTCCATCTTATTTGTCATCATATCATCATCAGCTTACACGGTCAGATGTTTACAGAATCACACTGCAGATCAACTGATGAAACTGTCGCACGCACGTCTGCTCTGTCAGAAGATGCAGACCCAAGCAATGAATACTGAGATTTTGAATACTCATCTGCTTGCAGCTTAAGGCAATAATAATAATCTTTATTGTTCAGAAAAATACATAATTCAATTAGATAAATCACTGGTTTAAACGCTAAAGCCATAACAATGTTACACAAATCTAAAAGTACCTAAATTTGTCAGTGACCACTTAAATGGCAAATTTTTTTACAAAGTTTTGTTACAAAGCAAAGATATCTTTGGTTTCAAACACATCATAATTTACAGCAAAATAGAAAAGAAAAGCATGTGATAGATGTGGCGTGATTCCGCTACGTAGATATTTGGTGACCTTACTTCTAGCAGACAATAACAACGCGACATGAAAACAAATGGTTTTTTTGGCAGAAGCAAAAACTGCTAAATTCGTAAGCATAACAACGAAATGCGTAGTAAATGGTAAAGCTGTTGTAAATTACGTTGTCAAATAAAATGCGTTACTCGAGAAAATAGTGATTCAAATAATATTTAATGACAGTGACACAAAATAGAATCTTATGATTTGGCATTAGCTGTTAAGCATGTGATCGAAGAAAATCTAAACCGATTCGATGACTTAAAAGAATAAACTCAAAAATAGACAGCTAAAATCATAACCCTTCCTTTTGGCTTTGCCGTAGTCGGGTGAAAATTATCCAAGACTTGTTTAATAAAATGATTGACCACTTATTGAAACCCATCAAATCTCGCACTTCCTAACAAGTTGAAACGATTTGAAGATACAACAAACAACATAGGGCCTAGCTTAATGGAGGCACAGGCGTGCGGGTCGAACGAGTTCAGGGTTCCGAGACGATCAGGCGCTAGGCTGAAGGTGAAAGGAGGGCACTGCACCGTTCTTCGTCAGGGTGGTACACTTGCAACTTGATTAGCTCTACATAGAACCCGTACACTGTACCAGGCCCTTAGCTAGATCCGAGACACATACACAGTTACACACTTCTCAACTGCCTATTTCTTTTTTAGAACTGTTGGTCATGGATTGCAATGGAATGGTCGAAGACATCTTGGTGATGCTCATCAATTATCTTGCACTTTATCTAGTTTGTCACGAGGTACCTATTGTTGTATTGTTAATTGAGCGAAATCAAGGCAATTGCTGGAAGATAAAACGCTGATTGATATTGATTGCTCCTCGAGATAATTCAGTTTTTTAAATGCTTAATTAATACTATTCTGTCAAGGGTAATTTGTACTCTGTTTTAATACTTTCCGATTAACTGCCATGACGCCAATGCTCATTACGTCTCAAAAGATTCTACCATTCAAAAGTTGACAAAAAAATATGGTATTTCTGATATATAAGATTTTTAAACAACACGTGTAATAATTCACAGAATTTGATTAAGATATTATGTAGATACGCCGTATGTAAATCATAAATTAATATCCGATACTGCTGCCAAAGCCACGATCAGATCGAGGCTAGCAGCATGCGGTCGCTCGTGGAACATGCATACAGAATTGCTGGCTGCACCTTTGATCGTGATCCCAACCACGAACAGCTGTGCGTCGTGAGTCTTGGCCCTGTCTGCTCTAGAGCATGTCAGTCTTCAACTCAAATTACTGACATATCACTCTTGTACTAAGTAATATTCGAACATTACCCCCGGCTCTAGATAATTACAATTTGAAGCGAACAGTATAGTAACTATCTATTATTAGAAGTGTTTCAGAGAAATGACCACGCACTGCTAAACGCTACTGTTTCAAGGAAGCAAACACTGTTTGCCAAAATATTTTTTGCGCCTATTATAATCTAGTTTACGTGTGTCACATTAATTTTGGCAATGGAGGTCGCGTCTACGGGTTACGTGGCATGTGAAAAAAATATGGCGGAATCTGTTTTACTACCGGGAGCCCGGGATTAACAAAACTATGCGAAACTAATAGTCTAGTGAACCTTGATCAAATAAAATGATGGCTGGAATTTTACGGTCTAACGAATAAAACTTTATACGATGGTGCAAACGTATATACGTTGCTTCTACGTGGAATTATTTGCGAGACGACGAAAGGCCCAGTAGTATCGGCCATTAAATCAGTTTTTGTAATAACATTAGCACCAATACGATTGCTTATTAGATTAAGACATAATCAGAGATTTTCCGATTCATACGGCTTCTCGATATTAATGCTACTTGAGTGAGCCAAATCGTCTGCAATAATAATTCAGTGCTCATCAACAAAAATAGCATTTATAGGAGTCCTTATCTTTTGTAGAGAACTAGCTACGTTATGATATCAATAGCACAGATCAAAGATGTATTCCATTGGTGCTTAGGTACCGTGTTTATCTGATTAGGCATAAAGACGTGAAAAGGGCAACGTACACTGCGAAGGAATCCTGCTGTATGAAGTATTGCTACTGCAGAATATAAAAGTAATCAATGATTTTAAAATAGCAGAAATTACAGTACTGGGGCCTGAAGCCAGCATCACCAGCAACTTGCATGCTGAGCGTGGTCTTCGTGGAAACGTTTAGATAGACTGATTTGGGGTCAATCGTCGTCCAAAAGCTTGCTCACTACAAGCGACGAAATTACCAAAACCACGGGTGAAACTACAATGAAGAACGCTTTGAAACAGGAAGAGCAGAAAGGAAAGAATGCCTTTGCCAACATTGAGTGAAGCCAGGAAGATACCAACCGAGCATATTGCAATGATGATGAGAGAAAACATGAACATTACAATGTTGTCAAAAATAAATTTGTAACTCGCCTAAACGTAGAATCAGATTTCAAAAAGTCATTCAATTTACAATGTCACTCAGTAGATTGGTCACACCTTAGATCGCCCGTGACTGTATTCGAGTTGTTAGTCGGTTATAAGCTGCTTGATGAACCCATTCAATCAGAAGCGCCAACCTGTTAGCGTGTCTGTGGACCGTCAGTCGTAAATTGCATAGCGTATCCTGCGTTTATAGATGCAGCTGCTATCCGGTCAATTTAATATAAAAACGAGACAGGCCGACATTGTTGACAATGTCAACGAAGCTATAAATTAATCGAGATGGAGTATCGTACTTTCAGAAAAACTTGAATCAATGAGACAGAAATCGAATAGGTTGATATTTAAAACGGTCTCGAAGCGTACGTTTGTCATGCGGTTTTTTCGTTCACTGCACGCGATGGCTATCCGCTCCGTTCAGTGCCGACAAGTCGACAACGTCAGCGGAGCGACAACCGGCCGTGACCGCGTTGCGTTGCCAGCAACAGCCTGCCCTCCTCAGGGCACTAAACTACGGCTTGCGTAATAATATGTATTACGTTTCGTACCTATATACATTTTGTTATGTGAGCTTATGCGCGCAAATTCATCCAGAAATTGTCATCAATATTTTGGGAGAATCTGTTGTTGGAGATGGAAAATTGGAATACTGCCACCCAGAAAGGAATACCTAAGACGAAGATAATAATCTTGACTAGCACTTCGCCCGCGACTTTGTCCGCGTGGATTTAGAATTTACTTCACGAACTTCAACGCCCCTTCTTTGCCCACTTTAAAAGGCAGTTGTGGAAAATTAATCGCAACGATTTTCATTAATTACCCGGGCTTTTTTACCGCTGATCATGTCACATAATCAGCGCAACTGTTGCGCCCTCGTCCCGTTGCGGGTTGAATATGAAAAAACGTTAAATCCGTTTCAGCCCTTTAAACCCCTTCAGTGGTTGATTTTAGAAGAATCCAAAAAGACGTACTTATTCCTAATTGTTTATCAAGATTGTTAATGCCGAATTGCTAAGTTTCAAGTTTTTAAACCCAAGTTTATAATCCTAAAATCCTTTCTTAGCCGACGTCTCCCACTCATAATCTACCTCTGTGCCAATTGCATCTTCGTTATTCCAATAGTTTTCGAGATATGTATCGTGATAGAAAGATTATTACTGATCTGCGAAAACAAAAGTAGCAGCCATGGTGCTTATCGTCCTGCGAAAGTTGTATGAGCCAAGTGAGGCAAGGAGCTCGTTCGAAGATAATGTCGTGTGCCTAAGCTACTTACAATCTAGTTGTACATACATATATGCACTTTTGCCATGTCAAAACATGTTTCACTTGAAGTTCAGCTTACCCTGCAAGTAAATAGAAAGCCGAGTGATAATATTCTCAGAACCAGATCGTCGATATTATAATAAATTTCAATTAGAAATTGCAGATTCGACAAGAGCTGATAAGCTGTAAATATGGGATGGCTTAGATGACCCAAATGCCGCAATTGTGGAGTCTCCTCTGTCCGTGTATTTAGGGTCGGAGGTCCGTTTGGTCGGCCATTCAAATATTTGAGTTGGTTATAGATATTTGTCCTAGCCAATGATGTAAGCTTTGTGCACGTAAGACTTAGAAACCTTAAATCAGGAAAGTCTAGCAAGGTAAATTGAAGCATTTGAAAAGCAACAATTTATCACGCCGTTTCCTGCAAATAAAACCGCAGAGCTACGTATGCCAGCTGCGGAAGCATGTATTTATGTCTTAATACTTTTGGCATGATAGGTATGTACACTCATTTTTGAAAATAGTTTTATGCACAGAGTTGACCCAGTTAAGAATTTTCTTATATTCTCACCAACACAGATAAAAAGTTAATCGTTGTGATGACTTCAAAACGCTATGATTTAATGTGTCGACCTGATTATCTAATTCTAGATGTTCCTTTAGTCCAAAAACTTTTAGAATCGATGCAAACGTGGGATTGTACCCAAACCCTGGAAGGTGGAGACCAGAAAGGTGGTCGGTCCATGTAAAATACTGGTATTCAGTTTGTCATCCGTTTAAACTGGAAGCCGACCCCTTGCATAGTTGAAAAAAGGCTGGGTTAACTGATTGATTTATGCCATTAAATCTTGTCTATGAAGTTACTCTCTTTTCCCATGCATGAAGCTAAAAATCATACCACTAAAAACTATTCCTTATATGTATCACATTATAAAGGATATATGATCTGTCAAATTAAAATAATAACAAAAAGTAAAACATGATGTAAGTAAGCAAGCTCTTGAAGTCTACTTTAACCTCCTTGATCTTGAAACATTTTGTAATTTAATTTCATCAGGTCATCATAGATAGTCGCCAATAGGCGTAATTGTGATTCACAAAAACACTCCACTGGTTTTGATTTTAAAGTGATCACCGGGGAAGAACGATCATTACCTAGATATTTATCCAGTCTGTTTGTCCACTATGACGTCATCTATTTTCCATATGCTCATAATCAATATTTAAGATATTACTCTTATCATCTCTGATCTCTGTTATGTTATTATTTCAGATAATACGTGGCGCTTCAAAGAGCAATATTACAAGATAACCCCGCGGGTAGGGAAATCAAAACGAAATTAAGATTGTACAGAGGTCGTATCCGGTCATCTGAATATTACAGATGCAAAACTACATCTGTTTATACAGGATGTATGCTGAAAATAAATCACGCCTAAATAATGTGTTAAGATATAAACACCTGAAACTAAAGACACGTAGGGGTTGCTGTAAAGTTTGTGAGAAGTAACCTGCCTTCGATATTACATGAACCATGTCAGTATGCCTGGAGTTCTAACGTGATCTTTTCCCAGCATGACATGATGTTTTACCGGGCTGTGATTGGCCAGAAAAAAGTGATGCAAGAACACCGTTAGCATTAGCAAGGGATGACTTGCTCCTGCATACGTTAACATTTGCACGTCTGTATCAAGAGGGTGACGCAACACGCCCTAAATCTTGACCTACAGTCACATGTGTTCTTCGCAGACACGGTGACGGTTCAGAAAAAGCTCCCCAGAAACTGCTTTATTGCCACTAATTAGAGAAATAAGGGGTTCCAGAATAATTTGCCGCAATAACAAGGACTTCGATTACAGTCATATCTCTATTTATTTTGCATGATCATGATGAACATAAAACTGAAGAGTTCTTAACTTCTTATCGTACGCAAAAATAGATTGTGATGTAAATACTTGACACAACGAAGTTATATATGTACTTATTTCAATAAGTAAACATAAAATAAGGTAAAGTAAAATAAAGCATCGAGAAGTTAAAACATTTAAGTACGCCAAACACACTTGGAAATCGCAAAGTAAACTTACATAATGGAAATCCACCCATATTTGCTTGAACAAAACTATTGTACATAGAATAAACAGAATGGACGAATGGAATCCAGCATTGTGTGACGATAACTACATTTGTGAGCATATCACAAATGATTTGACTTAATTTGAATAAACTGTACCTCCTTCAATGTGTGATACTAAATCTTAAGAGAGAGAAAATAGAGTTTATCTTCAGTCAAATTAATCAGACCTCTTTCCAATGTGCCTCACGTCTCAGACGCCTACAAGCTCATTAAAATGTATTGTTAAAGGCAGTAAGAGCTTTCTTTGTTGTTTGTAATATGATAAGTAATAAGATTGGCAACATTATCGTATATCATACCTTTATTGCGCGACTATGGCAGTAAATTGTCATAACTGCTATCGGGAACTACGAATTATCTGTTGATGTAACTTTTAGCATAGGCTTAGTTTTCTTTAGTATAATTTCTTGCAAATTATCAAGATGCGTGACTACTGCGTGTAGTTTTTATATGGCAATACAAATGTCTAACTATATCTACACATACCTACATACACACACATAGAAAGTACTAATAGTCTGTAACGGGCCCCTTACCACAACAAATAACAAAGCACAAGCGGCGTTGAATATAGAAGATTCAAGGCTAGAGCTTTTAATATTCCGTGGATTGAATTCACAAAGACTTACAACAAAAGGCTTGCTTGAATCTACGTGTTGTTTCCGGAGTATATAAAATAAACTACGGACCTATATAACTATAGTTACGACACTAATGTTAATATTTGATCGAAGTTGAAAGAATAAATAGTACTTTGGCTTAGAGCATTGTTCATCATCTTCATTGATTTTATAACGAACCGAATGGACCACGAAACTGTAGTAAAAATACTTTCTCTTAGTGAGTCAGCTGAAAATAATGGAAAGGTATTTACTAGGGATCAAGAAACAAAGAAATTGTCAGAAAAATATAATCTTTTGAATAATATCCATTTATCTTTATTTATGAATTGTTGTTCTCTGAAGTATTTGTCGATTTTAAGAACTCTTCAACGATAAAGATCATAAAAACCATCAAGATAATTGTGAATGATTAAAAGAAAGTGGTAAGTTATGTTTCAATGGATAAAAACAAGCCTTTCAGAGTAAAATAAAGGCTACCAATGACTGATAATAAAATAAAAAGATTTAATCATATGAATCGAAAGATTTTTTTGAATAAAGATGCCAGATAAAACTTCATAAAGGAGCCCAAACTTTCATGTTTGGACACATAATCAGAAACATGCAATTCAGACGAAGAATTTCATCAGAAAGTTTTATAAGAGCAGAAGTTCCAGTAAATCAAATAAAATTAAGACACGCGACCGTGAATTACATTCGTAGACCTCTAGATATAAGGGGCAACGGCAATGACCTCATGAATTTCGAAGCACCCTGATTGGATAAACAGCTAATAACAATACAAGAGGACCGAATGTAACATTAATATTTACCAAGATGTAAGATTGAAAAATTATATTTAGTCCACGGTTGAATAAGTCATTGCTTTCAGAATGAACTTGGAGAAAACAAAAACCACGCACGGTAGGAGTGAACGCCACACGTGAGGTTTGAGTACCTTTACATAAATCAAAGATAGTTAAAGTGAAACGCAAGGAATATAGAATGTGAGATGGTCAGCTGGTTGGAAGGAGACGTGCTTAAGGCAGAGCATCGGCAAGATAGTCAGACGCAATTAAGAGGGATTTTAAAGGCAGCATTTAGTGGACTGGCCATACTTCAGAACACCACATAACTTCGACACACGGCATAATGTATGTGGTCATGATCCTTTTTCTTCTTATTCCTTGTGCCCTCAGGCAAAAAGAAAAACTGCAAATTATTTGATGGAAGTCTCTCTCAGTCAATCTATGGTGTAGTTTCAGCTAAACATCATGAGTCCCCAGTGAAGAAAGATATGATCTTGCTCCAAATTAACCACTTTTCAGTGCTCTGGCACTCCTTGAAACTATGTTTTAGTTTGTACATGAATGAAAAATGTATAGCTTTACTTTTAGTGTATGTTTTATTGGCCTGTTTTCAATTCAATAATCCCAGTTAATCGAAGGCAATAATTTGTAATTTACCTATTCGAAATTCCCCTTGTGGATGTTATAAAAATGATATCGTTTATCAATGACACGTCGACTTCCGTCTACTGGAAAATCCAGTCAGGCGCGTAACCTAAGATAAGTACTAGCTACCAACTAAGATATTAGTCATTGACATAAAATCACGAATATTTTTATTACCCTACTTTCCAAGCTTAACGAATTGCATTGCTCATACTCCACCGGTACGTGGTACCGGTGACTCATGCATGTGATACATTTTATCAACAACATTTTTAGATTAGGAAATTTGAAGACAGGCCGTCTGCTGCAGGTGGTGAGGAAGTAACCTCCTAGATAAAATTTACAGATATCAGCACAATAGTATGAGATGTATGTCTTCAGGGAAAGTCTCTTAGGTTGTTAGAATCACCCAGCCGGCGAGTTAGTGATTTTCGCTAACTGAATCACTCAAAATACTGAATCAATTTGGAAAATTCTTTCAGTTTTAATGGAGACTACGAATTTTAACGTAATTCCCCCTGAATCTTCTTCAAAAGAAACGGGCCGAAGCGTGTTTTTGCGCAAAAGAGCTTGAACATCACATCATCGAGTGCCATTTGCAATGTCGCTATACCTGTATAAAGACATGACGTACATCGAATACTTAAACGAGAATCGCTAAAACTGGTTGCAAAAGTATTCGTAGGAAACGAGCTACCAGCTCCCAATTAAACAAAAAAAAAACCGTTGCGATATTTTAACCAAACACGGTGTCCCGCACAGGCTTCAAGCGGTACCGACATACCATGCATTATCGATAGTAGCGCCTGGAATTCTGATTACCCAGTAAAGGGAAAGAGCGTGAACGTGACGGGGAATGTATAATGCAATGACGTGTATGTAAATATTTAGATAGGCTGATGGGTAAGTCCAGGACATAAGTAGTCGGAGTATCAGAATAGACACCGTTGGGAATCCTTAACCAGACTCACATAAATATTGTTGTGCAAGAGAATCCTTTTAGCAGTCTCAACGTAATTCAGTTATCATAACTCACGGAAATCTCGCCCACTCATCATCATCACGTTTCAGAGGTGAAGTGTGATGAAACCAACGAGCTGTTTTGCTAAAGCAGAGTTAGATTCTGATTAAAATGAGATAATAGTTGTTTTGTTACGTACTCACCTAATATAAGTCCAAAGTACAACTCGGTCGATATTGTTCAAAGTAAGGAAAAATCGATAAAGCAGTCCAAAGTACATGATAGCCAAAACATCGGCGCTTATGTTTTTATTTAAAACTTCATGTACAACTGTACAAAGGCAGGCTTAATGCCATGCCTAGGGCACCCTTGGTTGCCTGGTGGCGAAGAGAGAAAAAAACTCTTGATCTTTCGTTAATTTTTTAGGGTTCCGTACCCAAAGGCCAATCGGGACCCTATTTCTAATGCTCCGCTGTCCGTCCCTCCGTCTGTCTGTCAACGAGCTGTAACTCATGAACCGTAATAGGTAGACATTTGAAATTTTCTCAGAGTGCGTATTTTTGTTGCCGCTATAACAACAAATAATAAAAATACGATAGTACGGAACCTTTCATGCGCGAGTCCCGACTCGCACATACTGCACATAGCCGGTTTTTTTATTAACAGGTAGGCACCCGATACTACAATGTATAGGAAACTGCAATATGGTCAGAGTTATGACATCGCGTCCACTACATATGAAGGCAAGGTATCTACATGCAAGGCATGCATAATGTCGACGGTCGATGCGCTGTTGCGAAAAACGCATTTGCGAAATCTTTAGGGTAAACAAATTAATTACGCAATTACAGGTGCTAATCAAACAATTAGTATGTAGTACCGATACAGCGGTGTTGACTAAAATTGGAAGTAACTGCAGGAAGCTCGGTAGGGTGGAGTAACCGTGGTTGTGCATTTTTAGGGTTACGTGGTCAACAGGACAACGGACTGACGGACGGACATGGCGAAAGGGTTCCTCTTTCGCCATGTCCGTTCAAATCGGGCTCGAGACTCCTTTTACTGTTTTTCAATTTTCCTCATAGTTTCGGATCTGGCCATCCACGCACACTTTAAAAATTCACCCTGGATAACTATCACTCCTAATAGGCTTTACAAGTTAACGAGTTATAGTCGACCAACCTATAAAATGTACTAAGAGACGGAAAATTTCGTACAAAATCCTGTGGGCCCTTTTTTAGACGTATTACGTTAAACAAACTGCATCATTCTCAGTCGGCAATAGTGACGTGCAACTACGGATCCCTACACTGCGCGTGGCCCGACACGCACTTGACCGGTTTTTTGTTGAATCAGGTGTCAAAAAAACTTCGATCTCCTACGAGGCGGCTTGCGCACTGGCCGGATCTCCGCCGTGGGACCTGGAGGCGAAAGTACTCGCGTCACTGCATAGGTGGCGCGAGGGCGCGCGGCGAAAGACTGACGCAGCAACACTTGGAGCTGCGTCGGTCGCAGCTGCGCGAGGTCCTGGTGGCGGAATGGCGGGACAGGCTTTCGAGCCCTTCCGCCGGCCTCATCACCATCGAGGCCATCCGGCCAGTGCTCGACCTGTGGCTCGGGAGAAGGCACGGCTCTCTGACGTTTCGTGCGACGCAGGTCCTCTCGGGGCATGGCTGCTTCGGGAGGTTCTTGTGTCGCATAGGCAGGGAGCCGGACGCTCGATGCCACCACTGCGTCGACTGTCGGGAGGACACGGCACGGCATACGCTTGCAGAGTGTGCAGCTTGGGAGGAGCCGCGCCGTGCCCTCATCTCTGTTGTAGGCGGTGACCTCTCGCTGCCGGCCGTAGTCCATGCTATGGTCGGCGGTGAGGAGTCCTGGGACGCGGTGGTCTCCTTCTGCGAGACAGTTATCGCGCAGAAGGAGGCTGCGGAAAGGGAGAGGGAGATCACAACCGCTCTCCCTGCCCGCAGCAGGCGCATCGGGCGTCGGAGGAGGGCATACGCTGCCCTCTTCCGGCCCCCCTAACTGGGTCCAGGGGCGGCGGACTTGGGGATGTCCGTCGCCCCCCATTCATCCGGACCCGAGGTGGCGGCGCGTGGTGTTCCCGTGCGCCCCTCTTTGACGTAGCGAGGGGAGTTAAACACCTCACTCCCCTCGCCGACGCGAGGTGGCCCGCAGAGGCGGGCCGGCACCAGCCGGGGATTGCGGA